>CM030011.1:77831913-77976913 GCA_017639485.1 Pluvialis apricaria | reverse complement strand
TATTTACTTTTTTGCGGTTTTCAATAATGTGTTTTTCTGTTGTGTTTGAGGTCAGAGGGACCACAGAGTCAGCCACTTGCAAATCGAGTCTGAATATTTTATTTCGGGATTCTTTCAGCTTGCATAATCATTTGGTTTATGTTTATATTTGCCTTTGTTTTTATAGCACACAGCACCAAACAAGTTCAAGTAAATGGTTTAATCAAATGAAAAGCCCCCTGTTCCTTAAAAAAAACATAGCAAAACAAAAAAAACCACCCAACCTTAATATCTTATGAAACTTGGGGGGGAACCAAAAAAAAAAAAGGTGCTCTACCACCCCCAAATAAAGATTTTTTGCAGTTATTAATAATAAATTTCTTAAAGTTGCTTTTAAACTACTTTTCACATCAACGTCTCCAAAGACTAAAAAAATATTTGTACAGTAGCATGAATATTGCCCCTATAGTGTATCATTTGAGGACTGCATTAGGGTTTTTTTTTGCTCTGTCAAAGTGACACCTCATACTTCATGGACTACATCCTTTCCTTGGATGTCCTCTTGCCATGTCCACTGGCTCTGTAACGTATTCCCATCACCAAATTTCCCATGTGTGTAATTCTATTACAGGAGGCATCGCACAGGGATCTCCCAGTCACTCTGCATAAGCAAAACAAAACCAAACCAGAAGAGTTCACACTTCCAGACTGCAGCTATGAAGGGACTGCTGAGGATCCGAGTCTTGTTTTGGCCTGATTTGCAAGGATATTGTGCTAAAACTGATAAAACACTGTCTGATGGTGAACTCAGTTTGGAGCCGGCTGCCTGTCCGCAGGGGAGGAGAGCTGGGAGCGGTTTGAGCATCGCCCTCGAAAACCCATCGGAACAATCTCATAAACAATGGAGCGAGACGACCGTTGGACGCGATGACGGGCTGGGCAAGAGCCTTGAAGTCAATGGGAGGTTTGGCATCAATTTTAATTAGGCCAGGATTTCAGCCAGTGAGCTTTGGGCTTTTAGCAGCCCATTGGGAAGGAGGCCAACCCCGGGAAGAAAGAGGCTGACCAGCAGGAAGAGGAAGCTCCCGGATTTCCCCACGGCGGCAGCTTCCTTTCTCCCGGCACACAAAAAGCGATGAGCCTCACGCCTCAGCCCAGCACGAGCGACGGCGGGTCCCAAAATACAGCAAACAAAACCAGGCACCGATTTTTTTATTATTTTTTTTCGTCTCCTCGGCATGATGTCTGGAGTGAGATGTTCACAGAGGAGCCAGCGTAGGAGAGGGGCTCTGCCAAAATTGGCTGGAAATGCTCAAAACCAGAAAGCAGAGAAGCACAGAGTCAAGAGACTCATTTGAGCCATGGAAATTGCCATGGGACTGCTTAGAAGTTATTTGTCTGTGTTTTAAAACCACCTCACACAGCCACACCTGGAGAACCAGCCCATCAGCCACTGCAGGGTTAGTAGTTCTTCCCAGCTACGATGTCCCATGTTTTTTTTCTCCTGGAGTTATTGCTGAGTGCTGGAGTTTGAATTCCAGAGGCACCATAGGCTCCTGAAATAATGCTTAAGTGGCAAACGCATTTTTCTCCTTAATGCAGCTTCTGAACATGGGGAAACATGGCTAAATAGGGGAAGAGAAGAAACCTTGCTGAAAACACACAGGACGAGTGCTGACTGCATTATCAGACGCAAAAGGCACAAGAATCACTAAGTAGGTGCACAAGAAGAAATTAATATGTTAAAAAGAAAAAGCAAACCAGGGAGGATTCTTTGGTGTTGGGATTAGTTCAGTGCCTCCCTACAGTCAAAAAGTCCTTCTGTCCTCTAATCCTTATGGTCACACTGGGTGTGCACGTGGTGGCTGCAGCCCTCCCTCCGCTGCCCACAGAAGGAGATACCGCATCGAGGCATTATATGTATTTGGGCAGACACCTTTCCCCTCAAGGTGAGGACACTTACATTAATTAGGAAAGATGTTGACTTTTTATTTCATCTTAAGAGATGTTGGGGCATTCATCTTCATGACAACAACAATCACCACCACCTCTAAGACTTCATAGGACCCAGAAAAAAAGTGGTAGCTTAAATTTTAGTCATCACTAAAACCACGCCATCAGAATAGAGGAAGTCTGAAGAAGCTAAGATAGCAAACTGAAATTAGAAAAATAATGTATTATAAGCAAAGCAAATTTCCATGTACACACAGCTAACTGCATGTGGGGCGTGCAGTACTTCAAAAAAGCAAGAATTTTTGCTAGTTAAAGCAATAGAGATTTGTTGCCTAAAGATGTCCAAAAACCCTGGGAACAACTCCCATAAAAGTTTTCCAGTGGAAATTCTTGTTGAATTCGTGCCTAAAAATGAAACCTTTAATCTCTGTTTCATTTGTTAAGAACATTCATATCACTTTTTGTCCGAAGACCTCTAACAGCTTTGTAGGGATTAAATTAATCTTTAGGGACATTTGCTAAGGAAATATCACAACCACCTTGTTAGACAAACTAAAGGCAGATTTTAGATATATATATAGTAAATCCATCTATAGGTGCACGTGCATTTATATGCATAAACGGAGTTCCCAGCAAATAGGTACCTGCTGCTGCATTTCTTTTCAGCTTGCCACTCAAAATATTCAGCACCATTGAAACTGGAGGTCGAAACAACTCGCAAGCAAAAGGCAAAAAAACTCAAGTCTTTTGAGCTAATCACAAGACCTAAATCCTTTCTTGTACATATGGGATAAAAACACATCAAAGAGCACATGTCAAAGGAGATGACGTAAGTCATCTCCATTATTGGCATTTTATGAAACAGTGAAAGCAGCCTTAAGTAAACAAGAGGCTGGCAGAAACAAGTTAATTTAATAGAGGTGTCATTTTTGAAGATGAGCACTGGTACTCTAGACAGACATATTAGGGTATTTTTGCAAGCATGAGAGGTTCACCAGTAATTACGCAGTCTCCTCTGCAGATTCCACTGAACGTAAAAACTCTCCATTTTCTCAACTGCCAGTTTCTTGCCAGCAGTTTTAATTTCTCTAGTTACACCAAATGCACGGACATCCATTTTTTGGGTGGGAAATACGTAGCTTTCCAGTGCTCTAGTTCAAGTAAATAGGATGTCACTGACCTTCACAGCCCCAACACATTGACATACCACCTGCAAGAACCACTTTCAGCAGCATCTCTTATTGGAGGTGGACCATTTTAAACATTTTCAGCAAGACAGATTCTCGCATAGGATAAATATGCACACAGAGTAAATACATAGAACAAACAGACCAAACCACACTGCAGAGTAAGTTTGCATTCACAGAGAAAGTGTCTCGGGTATCGCACCACTTAAACCAGGATATGAACCAAGTGCTGCCCTTCAGGGATTGCAAGGATTTTCCTTAACTGCTTTGAACCTTATCTGCGCTGCCCCATTGCACCGTAAATATTTATGGTGTAAGAGGAAGCTACAACTAATATAGAAGTTTCTTCTCTTCCCTTCGCTTTCTTTTTTGTTTTAAAGATAGCCTGAAAATCAGACTTTTTTTTTTTGTACCAAACAGAAGCAGATCAAGTATTTTAATTATTCTTGGGTCGTTTGCACTCATATAATTTCATACCCACATATCTTTAATATTTATAGCAGACACTGAAAAGATTTAACATATGTAGTGGTTTTCACCAAGTAACTCCACACTCTTCCTGAATACAAAGATGTAATTTGTCACCATTTATACAACCTGCTAAAAATCCAGCTAGTAATTCATGTGAACAAGTTTCTCTTCTAAGATTTAATTAAAACACAAATGCCTTGCACACTTCAAATTGTAATATCCTGTACGTGTATTTTAACTACTGCCTGATCAGAGGGGGGTTTTGTAAATAAGATGCATTCTCACATCTGAAGAAGTTCCATGTAATTAGCTGAATGCAATAAAATATATATTTTAAGAAGACCTTAAAATAGCAACCCTAATGAGCAGCATGTAAAATAGAAATAAAACATTTAAGAAGTGATAACAACAATCAGTGAGACCAAAGATAAAGACAAAGTAAAAAAAAAAAAAAGCAAAACACTATTAACAGGGCAGCAATTTCTTATGTTTTAAAGAAAAGTTCATATTCTTTGGAGAATACCGTGAGGAGTTTTTCAGAAAGGAATCCATAAAACAGGAAATTTACCGTAAAATTGAAACGGTACCTCACATGGGATCTAGTGGTTGTTTTACAGCGACTGCGTGTGCTTGCTGGTTCAATGAATAAAAAAAAATAATAAGTTATGATTATGATGCATAGGGGATAAAACCAGCCTCAAAATATATATATTTTTTCCTCAATACTTCCTAACTAAGGTGTCCCCATTGCCTTAAGAGCCTTTCATGCTAATGAGAGGTTAAAGCAGTCACTTTTGGATGCTTGCATTTGTGCGTGTATATATTGACACTACATGCTGGCTACAGAAAGCCAACCGCCAAAGGCGACTTTGTGCCCTCAGATGCCTACACAGAGCTCCAATTAAAGTCAAGGGGAGTTGCGTGCGCATATCTGAGGGATAGCTGGCCCCCAAATCCCTTTCTCAAGTTGCTGAAAATCTCCCTGGAACAAAATGAAAGTGATAATAGGAACAGAATATAATAAAATAACTGCGCTCTCTGGAGACCCTAAGACCACATCCTTTGTTTCTCTGAAACATTCCTTGGTAACTTTTCAGCTCTGTCACTTTTTATTGCCCAGGCTCAACAGTATTCCTGTCCTCATAATCATCTTTTTCTTTTTTTTTTTTTTTAATCAGCGGTCTGTAATTTGTCAGTAATGTCTGTATCTTAAAAAGCAGACCCAAGGCTTTCTCCAGACCCTTTTCCAGAAGGTGAAGATATATGCGAAGAGGCGGCATGTTTGACAAACTGAGGCTCAGCAACAATTCCTAGGAAATATGGATGACATCTTTTTCTTCACTGGTACTCTTTTCTGCTTTATCAAAACCCATGATTCATAATTTCTGGAAACTGGGGCCAAGTGGGGTGAAGGGAACTATTAATAACCTAAAAACATACATGCCTTAGTCCTGCCACCAATGTGTGTTTAGCGTTGCACACACTACAGAACTTCTCAGAGATGTTTCCATTTTCCCCAGCCAGCCAGGACGACATTAGCTTAGACCTGCCAGGAATATTTGCTTATTTGAAGTTAGATTAACAGCCTAATTCATAGCACAAGTAAATACTGCTACTCTGCCTTGCCCAAGTTATCTGCTGTGCCTGTTTTTACAATGGCTTGTTCAGACTGGGTATTACCCAGTACGTATTAACATTGCCACACATTGAAAATGAGACAGCAATCTCCGAACAAACCTTTCCTAGAAACAAATCGGTTTTATCTTTGCTTTAAACACAGGTTAGATGAAAATCATCTTGAAAAAAAAAGAGGAATGGTAAGAAATAGTTACATACTTGAACAGTTTGTGTAATCTGGCTGTATTTGTGGCTTCTATTTTTCTGGGAAGGAGGTCTCAAATGGTGTCAGTGCATTTCTTGTATTCTCTAGTCCTAAGGGAAAGTTGACCTTATTTTCATTTTCCCACTGCCTGAGCCTTTGGGTTTGCTGCAGAATTCCAGGAAGAACTTCCTGCAGGAGAACAATATCTGGCACCCATCGAGCTGACTAAGTGAAGGAGCAGTATACTAAAGGGTAGGTCAGCTTCAAGTAAATAAGGTAAATCATTGTTATCCTGGAGACGAGACCTCTGAGGCAAAGCTGTAACACCTTTCAGGAAGCTAAGGAGAGCGAGCCAAGGGCTGCTGCTCTCCTAGTAACAGTAAACGGACAGAGGGTCATTCTGTTGTAATGCCTGTTGCACTTTTAGCGCACATCTTTATTCTATTAAAAAAGAAGGCATCAAAAGCATTTCCACTTAACTTCAGGCTTGGGAAAAAGGGTTTGTTGTTGGGTTTGTTTGTTTCTCTTTTTTTTTTCCCAAGGAGGAGTTTTCATTCATATTTTTAGTAAATACATCTACTTTTTGTTACTATACGGGGGTGATTAAAATAAGGCAAGCAATAAAATTGCAAAGCGCTGTTGGCAGGTCCCCTCATCGTTTAAGTATTAACAGAAATGCACTTTGTCAAACACGCAACTCTAGGTCAAGGCACCAAGTGAAAGTCTGTGTTGTCCAACGCTATGCAGTGAATCCACACTCACCAAAGGTAGTTTACCCTTGGTTTCTCACAACAAGCACTACCTTTGACAGCAAAAGCACGATGCAGTTCAGTCTGGACATAGGTGAGTTTAATATCACCTCCAGACAGAATAAAGATGGATTTGTTTCTCTACAGCCACCAGCACATATGAAACATGTTTCTCATTTACCTGCCCAGGTCCAGCCACAACAAAAAGTAAAGAACTGAACAAGGAATTCAGGAGAAAGTATAAGAGGAGACCAACAGCCTTCTCCAAAATCCTACAAGAGCAGTTTCGCTAATTGATGGTAGCATGGTGGTGCGCTCTGCTCCCACTCCGCTGGGTCAGGACAACAAACCTGTCCTGACCGAGGCAGACCCCTGTGGATCCAAGTGCCGTATAAACTAGGCTGGTCCTCACCAACCCTCTGCCTTAATCTCCTCTTTCCCAGCTTTGATCCAGATTGCTAACCTACATCTAAGAAACATTTCCTGATGGAACAGATGTACCGGCTCCTTTTTACCAAACCCTTGTGGCCAGGAGAAGCTCCATACATTCATGAAAGGTATAACTTTAGCTCTGGAAATCCATGAGTTCCAATCACAGGAAGGTGGGAAAGCCCACCTGAAAGAGGTTACTCTGCCCACTGGCCACACTCACATAACCCCGCTAGGTAACTCCACTGGCTCCATAGAAAAGTATGGACAACACCATCTTGTCTATCCAGAATGGCCGCTTCCTATTCGTATTTCTGTTCCAGCATCTAAACTGTGACCGCAGGCACTGGATGGACATGAGCCTACAGTATTCTGTGATGCTTCTGGCTCACTCCTTCATTAACTCAGTCTCTGACTTGGGGGTGGGTTTTGTGCAGCAGAGCATTCCTAATAAACACCCACATCTCATTCAAAACCACTTTCAGCATTGACGCTATTCTTAAATTCTGTGGTTAATCTGGACTCTAATTTCAGCACTTTTACAGCAGCTGAGAATCCATTGCCTTAAAGTGTAAATCCAGAAAGGATTAAATGAAATTTAAAAAACAGGGCCCTCTTCTTTGAGGCAAACAGGCATATGGTTTTAAATATTTCAGACTTCTAGCTGTACCTGTGAAACATAAGCCCAAGCAGATCACAAGCCTGGGTGCTAGTTAACTAGGCTAGTGCAAAAGCTTCGGTACACTGAAATTAGAACACTTTTAGGGAAACGCATTCCTTTGAGTTGACATTGGCAGTCAGATGAAGACACATCGCACCGGCGGGGCAATTATCCCAAACTCGGTTCGGGACAGTACAAGTGATCTGTAGAGAGCAGTTGCCCTTGAGATGAAGGGAGCAACGAGGCAAAATAGACGGATGTATAACAACCACATGTTTCTTGAGGGAAAACTAAGCTCTGGCAGAGCTCCAGCAAGGGTAGAGCAGGCAGCTGTATCTCACTCTGAAAATGCAGCAACCACCTTCTACGAGAGGATGAAAAGGAGCTGCTTCTCCATCTACAACTCCTTGCAATCTGCAGTTGTGCCTCTGCTGCAACTTTACACCAATCTTTTATTATTCTCACTAGGGAGGAGCATGTTTCTGTAAATGCATTAGAACTGTAAATATATTAATGCAATACTTTCTAGCAATTAAATAATTTATATACTCCCTTTATAACTGAAGCATGAAAGAATATGTGGCTTTCTACTAATATTTGAAATGGCAGTGGTTCAAGTACTGCCACTTCAGGGAGTCGACAAGTTGCAGGTAAAACAGGAGTCTACGTTCAGCAGCAGTCACATTATCCAGCATCCCTGTATTATATTGTACTAATACTTATACCTGTGGTGTTTGCTGTAACACACCAGTGGAAAGTAACATCTATAACACTTACTAAATTTTTAGCACTTTCCCCTAAGTGTGAAGTAGGAAAAGAGATATATTCCATAGTGCAATATTAAAAAATGTATTTTTCCTCCAACATTTGTGAGAACCTGCAGATCAGACCTCTACAACAGCTCTCCCCAGGCAGGAAAAATCATTTCCTGTCTCTTTTCCCATGAATTTTGCTGCAATTTGCAGGACTTTGTGGGAAATTTGCCACAATTTGTGGGACGCTTCAGTCCTCTATGGGAGTTTGCAGTTGTGTACTGCTGCAGCCTGAAGACCTCGCCGAGATATAGATTTCATATGGTGTGATTTAAACACAGAACTTCATGTGGGGATAGAGAATGGCCTTGTTTGTTCCAACTCACTGGGAATGACGTATAACTCCACACTCACAGAGGTTTACAATCAGCTGGACAATCAGAAGCCCCATTCATGAGCTATAGGTCAAGTATAATTAGGGAGAACGAAAAGTGAACCTTCTCCTCACAAAAATTGTGGGTCAAACAGGGAAGAAAGCTTGAGCAAAAAAAAGGAAGAAAAAAATACAAAAAACACCACACAAAAAAAATCCCCAAAACAATACAACAAATACTATATATATTATATTATATTATTGAGAAAAAGAGTTAATACTTTGACCTCACTGTTTTCCTGCCTTTCACAGAAATCAGCTGCACTCCATCTCCCAGGTAGCCGCCGAGCAAATATTGCTGGCTGTGGGCTGCATCCCAGCTTTTCAAGTAAATGGTACAACATGGTCTCACTCAAAACAACTCGAATATAAGAGCAAAGAGCAGACTCCTTAAATGACCAAATCTCCAACAGAACACTGTTTTAAGATTAAGTACCTAAACTGTATTTTTGCCTTTTTTTTTTTTTTGCGCAGGGGGAGCACTGCTGGTAAGCTTGTGCATTAGTTAAATACTTACCACCAGTAATGAATGCATTTTGATACCTGGGTTATTCACATATTTCATCATGGCTCCATGTGATTTCTTAACAGTACAGAAGGCAGAAGTGACCATTTCTGTTAGAGCTGGCATTCTAAGTAAACTTTTTTTTAAAAAAAAAAAAAAAAAGGAGAAAAACCAAGGAGGGGGGGAATGTGGAAGAGAGAAAGCTGATATGACAGTAGATAAAACCAGACAAATAATATTGCCATCACGGAAAGAAACAATTCAGAGTGTTTGTGTGTACACGCGCTAATTAGTGCAAGTGTTCAGTGAACAGAAGATACAGCCAAAGGACAGCGGCTGAACTGAGAAGTGACAGGGAGTGACCCTTCAGGAACACTTTTCACTTAGCTCTGAACTTCACTACTCCAACAGGTCTTAAGGTAAATATTTGCTCAGGTCAAAGGTACCAATACCATTGTGTAAGATGGGGCTTTTTAACTTCAGGTTTTTCAAAAATCTTAAAATGTATCTAACTTCCTGGAACGATGCTGGCGCTTCATTTTCGGAAAGCAGAAAGTCATCATCAGAACCTCTTAAAATGCCACGAGAACAGCAGAAACACCCAGTGTTTTCCAGTACATATCAAAGATTTTGCCAGTCATAAACCACTGGACTTCACCTTCAGTACTGAAGTGCAGCGGTTTTGAAATACACTTACATTCATTCATCTTATGGCCACAATTTGAATCTGCCCAAGAAAGAATCTGATTATAAAAATATTTTACTGTCCTTATGTTTCTTGATTTTTGGGACAAATTCTGTTATTCCAAAACAACAAATCTTGATGCACAAAAAGGAAACAGGTTGCTTCATGTTGTAGAATTTAAAGGAGAATGCTTTTTCTTTTTGAAAAATAGATGGATATCTTTACATTTTCCAGGGGCTGCTACCATCCTACACAAAAAAAAAAACCCCTCACCTCCATTCAAGGGAGAGGATGTGATGAGCACTAAGCACCGTGGCTGTTCACAAAGGCAGTTCTAACCACTGTCAATGGACCATGCTGGAATGAAGTCATTCCTACAGATAGGTCAGAAAAATAGCTTACAGACCTTCATAGCATTTGTTAAACATAAATTATTCACCTCAAATTTCTCATCATCCAGATAAGTTTGTGAACATGCAATGTCCTGCGATTTTTATTTGATGAGCACCTTGGCCATGATGGCTCAATCAGGTTGAGGAACGTCCCCACTGTCTCACAAGAAGCCACCCATGGCCCACACTTCACATCGAGTTTTGAGTTTGGGTTGGTTTTTGTTTTATTTTATTTTACAACTGTTTTGCAGAGTACTTTTACACTGCATGCTTTTTTTCTCCCCCATCTACAGCAAAAGCCACCGATCTGGTACTTAACAAGACAGACAATTAATAATTCATGTGCTCACGTTAAACCAGGTAATGCCATAAAATGGTGGAACCTGCTTTTTAGTTAATTTTTAAATAGCGCTTCTGAATGCTGAGGGGACTGCAAGCACCTCAACGGTATGTAATATTAACACATAAAAAGCTACATTTATATAACATTTATGCGACAAATCAACAAAAGCACAAAAATTCAAGAGGCAAATGCTCCATCCATAGCTGGTTCATAGACTTTTTGCGGTGATGCACACGTACACAGAGGAGCCAGGCAGAGACGCGAAGCCCACGAGGCACAGCAGAACAACGTAGGGCACGCCTGGCTTATCCTCCGCTTCCTCTGCACTTACCCCACTTGGGCCAGGCACGCGTAAGACAACAACTTTTGTTTGATTTTTTTTTTCCAAAGGAAAAAAAAAAATGGGAAAAGCTTAGCACATTCATAGGGGAAGGCCAGAAATGTGTCTTTTGGTGTTGCGTGGGCAGAAGCTTCTGTCCCTGAGAAACCCCACTGCATTAACATTGCTAAGCAGAGTGATCGAACAGTTCCTTTTGCACCTCAGGGCCTCCAAATGCACAACTTTGCATCTCCAGCCACCCATGGATATACTCTCTACAACCTGGATCAAAACCCCAAAATATGTAGTTAATCTGCTAGTCATTGTTTTTTGACTTGGATTTGTCATTCTCATATATGTTTAGGACTTTTAAGAGACTGCGCATTCCCTGGACAAATATGTTTACTTTATTTAAATAGAAAAATATTTGCTAATTTCTCTCTAAGATACATTTGAGATTCTTTCCATGTTAAACTTCATAAGCTCTTTAATCTTCTGTTAATTCAGTAGTTTTCTATCTTTTAAGCATGTATTTAAAATGTTCTTAGCCTAGGATATCATACACTCAGCCTCTAGAAAGAGTCTTAAAACAACAATATATGGTAACAACTATTATAAAACAGTCACCAGCTTTACTTAAGTTCCACCAAAGCGTAATAGCGTAATTTAATATACATTCTGGGGAGCATCAATTGTTAAATGTTAAGCCTCTGGGGTGTGAAGGGGGTTAGGAGTTTTGTTTGTCTTTTTTGTTTTTTATGATTTTATTTGTTTGCTTTTAATAGTTTAACCTACAGAACTGATTTGGAGTTTCCCATGGAAATACAACCGCAAGCGTCCTTTGAAACTTTCATTTATGAAAAATCAAATTGGGGGGGGGGGGGGGGGGGGGGAGTTACAATCACTGCAAATCAAAACAAGTACAACATGCTATCTTCACCTCATAATAATTCAGTCTATGACCAAGCCCTGCTAAGCCAGGTGGAAACTCTTTGCCAGAAACATGACTGCTGTAGTAGTCTTTCAGGAGCGCCATGGTTACCTGAGCTATGGCTGTTTCCAGCCAGACAGTTCCTCCAGACACCCAAGCAGAAGCACCACCATGCTGCACCATTTTTTTTTATATATATATACATTAAGAAGCAACATCTGACCAAACCTTTACTTGGATGAACTTTCAAGGGAAACCTCAGTGACTTGTCTCCATACATATCATGCGCGTACACTTGCAAGGATGGAGCTGCTGCTCACCATCTGCATAGGAAAATACTCATTCACCACGCTAAAAAAAAGGAGCCAAAATGGCTCCAATGACTGGATTTCCTCCCTTGCCCAATTCTCTTCGCTCAGGGAACCTGAACCACTGTATGTGACTTGTGATTAACTGAGACCAACTTGAAACAGAGCTCAAGTCAGAAAACAAAACTAGTTGTCACACATCTTTGGAGTCCTTGTAATAGCACCTGACAGATTTTTTCCCCCAGTGGAAAAATTGCCATTTTCAGATAATTACTTTCTATTCTTCAAATTCAAAAAATATACATATTTTGAAGAGAAAACCAGCTTTAAGATGCCTGCGCAACCCTACCTACGAGGCACCAGCCAGCGCCACTATAATAAACTGTCATTCAAAGGACAGCAAATTTACATAGTGTACTAATGCATGGTAATACATGTAATATAACTCAGCAAAAGACTGAATAAGATGAAGTGATTTCCCTGGCTTGGGACCGCCCAGATGAGGGTGTTATTATCACACAAATTAGTATGACTTGAATGTCTTCCTTTAAACGTATTAGGATAACAATAAAGACAGTTCACCCTAATGTGACCTGCTTCTTCCATAACATTTAACACAGTCAAATTAAAAGTGGAAATCTGTTACCACTGCAAATAAAAAATAGTGTACCTCCTATTATTTTAGGGCTCTATATTTTTGGGTTTTTTTAAAAAAAAAGTAATGGCCAAGTAATGCATCCTTTCAACTGGAAAAGGAAGAGATCAAGTTATTTGAACAGGCAAAAAAATGAATTCAAAAAGTCTAAGTTCTGTCAACTTCAAAAAAACGTACCTAATTAAGGATTTGTAGTATCAATATATTATAGTTCACTTTATGCTGCAACAATTTCTCACTTTTCTGTATTTCTTAAAAACTGCAATTTCTCATGCACTTTGAAAATGGAATAGGACTGGGAGGGGAGGAGCTGAGCTTTCAATATTTTTTTTACTATTTCCATTAAAGATGATTTATGTATTAAAAATCCTTTTGTATCCATTCTATGCAGGATCTAGTTTAAAGTACGCATTATTCACAGCATTATAAGCCTGAAGAATTAATATTCTGTTCCAGCAACTGTCATTGCTGTACTCACAATGTGGGGAGAAGAGGGTCAAACTCCCCCTCCAACAAAGAAAAGGCCGAGAGTGTGCAACCAATAACTTTGAGGTTAACAAAATAATCTTTGTTGCAATTCCTAGAGATCAACAAAAGGACACTGAGCAGAGCCAGGTTCTTAACATGCATGAATTCATATTGTTTTAAACACAAGTCGAGCTAGACTGGGTCAAGAAGTTGTGAAGGTGGCCATGACAGATAACAATGTGGGACAAAACTGAGTGTATCCTGTATGATGGGTTTAACTTGTAAAAGCAGCTTATAACTCCAAACTACTGCTCACCAGAAGTGAGGAAGAGAGGACACTATGCTGCTGCGTCACCACATTTCATGTAGGAAATAAAATCTCGGTGCTATTAAAGTAATTCGAACACCTTCTGCCTGAAAGAGACTGAATAGTCCACTATGTCAAACCCAGTAATCAGTGGAAAAGTACAAAAATATTGTTACAATATGGCTGTTAAATTTTCTTGATACCAGTGAACATCATAAATACCTTTTTTTAAATTTGTTATTTTGAAGTGCTCAAATAGTGAGAGGGCATAAGTCACACAGCCTTCTTTTAAACCATTTCCTTTACCTACTAATGCCATATGACACTACTAATGTTAAAATTTATTTTTATCGGAAGTGATACCCGAGAGCTGCTGTCGAATACATCAGATGAATGTGTTCTACACTGCATTACCAATCTATGGCTTCCCCTGCTCCCCTTCACACACCCCCAAAACCTCTAACCCATTAAAAGCAGATTGAGAGGCCGTAGCACCAGAGCAGATGGAGTCTAAGTCTACATGACTGAGTTCAGCTTTTACTCCCAAGATTAAGCCCAAACTGGAATAGAAGTACACCCCACCCAAAACATTGGCTTGGCTCCAAAACCCAGAAGTTAGTCAAACCCAAATCAGACATTTTGGAAACGTCAAGTACACTGGACTTTGTAATATAAAGCAATTTACTGTGCAGACCATGTATGGGTCTTATGTTCCTGACTTCACGCGTCTAGCAAGAGATTTTCAAAGTACAAAGGGCAGTCGAGCGCTCAACACCATTGATCTGCAGCAGAAATAGGCCACCTAGCTAAACCTCCTGCATTTAAATATCCCTTGCCTAAACCTGAAAACGATGACTACTGTTCCCCTTTTCTCATCGTAAGCTTCTTATCCCAAAGGAGAAACATCAAAAGAGAAAGACCTTAAAACATTAAACAAACACAAACTGTTAGACTGGCTTTTTTAATAAGAAAAAGAAAATTTAAGACAAAGCCAAGTATTTCACCAACCAAGGAAAATAGGATGGTGTTAAGCTCTAGGTCAGGATGTTAATGGTGTTAGAACAAGTCCTAGGGCTAAGGTTAATGATGGTATCTTCCATCATAATCCTAAATGTAAAATACTTACTATTATTAGAATCTTTTATTCCTAATCCTGTTAAATTTCTACTCGCACAGTGACTTCGAGAGTCGGAGAAGTAGAGCACAGGTCAAACGACTCTTATGTGTTAGAAATTTCTAATTCAAATGGAGGTTGTTCTTTTCTGTAAGTTAATTTTCATTTAATCTATTTTTTTTCCTTCCCCTTTAATCAAAACTAAAATATTTGCCAAGAATGGAAACTCAGTGAGAAAACACTGGGATTTTAACCCTTTGACTGCAGCCTTATCAGGGAATATTTAAAGGACAGGAAAAGGAGAAGAAGGACCATTTGGCGAGCGCTCACCATGCTGAAGTCACAGCGCTCACTAACTGTGTTCGTCCCTGGCTCAGACCCAGCATGCTCTGGTTTCTAGAAATATCTATTGCATCCTCACAAACAAAGCTCCTGGATAGTAACCTGCTGTGCAATACATCTTAAGAACTGAGACAAGAGCTATGGGAAGATCTGCGCACTACCGAGTCCCTCCAGACTTCCACCCCTAGCAGCCTCGCGATGCTGGAGGTCAGTAGGCACCTAGCAATTGATCTACGTTAAAAAAAAAAAGAGAATTTGTCCTTCAGAGTCTGAACCGTATCCTCCATATTCATGACCCTCACAACAAAAAGCATCTTCAGAAATGCTGCCGACAGCTGTCCCAAAGAAAAAAAGTCAGCTCACATGAAGTCATGTGCATAAGCCTGAGCTTCTCCTGAAATCCAGTTGCCCATACCTGGGCTTTTGGCTTCTTCCTTTACACATAAGAAAAGTTTAGCCAGGTCTACGAGACTATCATAGGAGGCTTCATCCTTTGTAACATACAGCCCACGTTCTGCAGGCTTCAGAGGTGAAATAAGGATGTAACCATAAAGTTTATCCTCATTTCAGCACCAAAGACTCAGCTCAAGTGTGACTATGGCTATAAGCTATATAAAAGTATTACACAAAAACTTCAGGACCAAACATAAGGGGATGGTTTAACTATATTCTTCCAAGCATTTAAACCTTATACTTACATGTTCAAACACAATTTTAATTATATTTTAGGGGATATTTTTATTTTAAAACAGTAAGTTTATGTTGATTTTAGCATAGTCCTCACTCCCCAGTCTCACTGAATTCAGTAATAATTCTCAAGAAAAGGTCCTGGTTTTGCATTTCAGCTTTTGTTTGTCACGCAAGAATATTTTATCCTCATTTCTTTAAGATGACCTAAAATATTTAAGAAGAAATCACCAAGACACACCTGAATTGTCCCAGTGAAATTATGACCAGCAGATGGGCACTTGCACCCTGAAACCGGGTAATTACATGCCTAAATACCCATTTGCACATGCTGTTACTTAATTTGCGCACACATGGACAGAACCCGTGTTCCTCGTGGGCTGTGGGCACAGAAGTTTTGTGCGAATCTCCAGCCCGAGGTTTGTACAGCGTTGACAGCAGATGTGTTGGAAAAGGTGAAGCCATAAGCATTCGTATGTGAATGTCTGATCCTTTTAAAAAAAAAAAAAAAAAATCACAGAAGCAAATTGCAACCCAACAGCAATCGTTTCTGCTATCATTACGAAGTGTAAAATATTTTATTAAAAGGGTGCCGCTTGCAACATAATGCGTTTTAAAATTATTAAAGATGTTTGACTTTAAGAAAAGCGGTTTGGAAAAATATGAAACCGCTTCAATGATTTTAAAAGTAATATGCTATACATTGCTATGGTCCAGAACTGAGATCAGTTCCAAATTAAAGCACCTATAAAACATCTGTAGTGCTCTGATAATTTTAAATCACTTTACACTGCTGAAGTCCAGATTCCCTATCACTTTCAAGCTGAAACACTTATGATAAATTTGAAGAGCTCTAATAATTTTAAATCATTGTGTACTGCACATGCTCAGAACCTTGATCACTTCCAAATTCAAGGGCATATAAAAATTTGAAGAGCTTCAATTATTTTAAATCACCATGTGCAGTGTATAGAGTGATTTAAAATTGTTGTAGTGCTTCACATTTTTTTAAGCACTTCAGTTTGGAAGCGAGTCAAGAAGCATTCCAGCCTCACAGCTCAAGACGCACTGGACTGATTTTAAAATGTAGCACTCCTCAAAACTAGAAATTAAACAAAAAACCCCACTTTTTTTTGGGGGGGGGGGGGGGGGGGCAGGAGGGGAGCAGGGTGCGAGGAGTTGGTAAAGGCAGAGCAATTAAAATAATTATCATGCCCTTTAAGAAGAATTGGGAGAAATATCTATTTTCACATTAGAAAAAGAGCCAAAGCATTAAAAAGACATCTTATAACACTGCTTGAAAGATTGGATTAGGATTTTTCCCAAGTTTCAGCAGGGCTGTGCAGAGTTAAACATGGAAAACTCCAGTTTTTCCATCCTAAAGCCTGATGGTAACGTCCTTTCAACCAATGAAGTTTTCACCTCTAGTCGGAGATCCTCTGGCCTTGACTCTGAGGATTACCGATCTCTCTATTTTTGGACTTTAGTGGCTTTTAGTTAGTCTTGCCCCATTTAACATTGCTCTCCAGCCGAGAACTGGTTGATGCTCCATCATGACAGTCCTCAGGAACATCAAAACTACCTACCAACGGGTAGGAATGTCTCAACCAGTAGGGACTACCTACCAGTATGTAGAAACATATAAACTAACTACCAGTATGAACCAGCATGTCGGACCCCCAAGCCCAGTGGGGGATGCCTGATGCCGATGATGCACCCCGGCACCGATGCTCAGCTCCCCCGTCCTGAGCTCCTTCCCAGATACTTTTCACCGTCCCACTTCATTCTGAATAAAACCAGATTTTGTGGTGGGGAGGAAAGAGAGGTTATTTGTTTAACTTCATGGTCGTCTTTGTTGCCCATAGGTCCGCACGTGGAGCCGGCCGGGCAGTGTCCAGGAATCAGGGCGTTCTTCATAATTCTGCTTCAGTGAAAACATACTGTCCTGCAGTTAGCAGAAAAAAGGGAAAAAGAGCCTGAAGGCGCTGGAATAATTAAGCGAATGCAGTGACAGCTGTGGCAGGTCCTGGGCAGGACTGGCTCCACTGAGCTGAATTAATGGCATCAACAGCCCAGCATCTCCATTAACATTTGATCATTAATTATTACCCTCTGACAGTAAGATCTGAAACCTTCTTATGAGTGGTCTGTTATTAATCTACCTTACCTGCCCTGAAAAGCAGGCAGCTCTCCCACCTAAACGGAGCAGCTCTGCTTTGTTTTTATCTCCTTTAAAAAGAAAATAGCAATTGCTTTCAGGATTAGTTTAGCAAATAATACCCACGGAAACTACTTTTAAATTAATTGGGCGCATTCTTAAAGCATCAGCAACATTCCTAGCGTGTTCTTGTGTTGACTTAAACATAATGGTTACCCAGTATACGTTACTGGCTGCGTGCACTTCACATCCTCCGAGGGAAGAAACATGAGTGCTGCTCTTGAGCTGCCTGTCATAACCAAATGAAGGACTCAAAATGAGGGGTTTGAGTTGTTGTGCTTGTCGGGGTTTGGTTGGTTTTTTTGGTTTTTTTTAAGCTCTGCACAGCTGAGAACATCAGCTTCCCAAGCAGTACAGTGACCGATTTATCAAACCACATTCAGAGATCTGCTGGCATCAGAAGACCTATCACAGAAGCGAAGCCAAACCCTGCACCTTTTGAAAAAGCAAATAAGTGTAAAAAAAAAAAAATAAAATAACCTAGGCTTTTTTAAAAATGGAAAACAAAAAGAAAAATAACCTGGGCTTTTTTAAAAACGGAAAACAATAGTGAAGGCCTAATTATATCACTAGATTTGCATTTAGCAACCTTTGCACAGCCATTTGGCTCACTGTCTTGTTAAAGGGGAGTTAGAGCACATCAATTGTTTTATTTATTTTTTTAAACCAGCATAACTTGCCAGTCAGGAATACCAGTCAGGAGAAGGTAGGGGGAAAGTTAAAGTGAATCTAATTCTTTACTCGCCACTGGAAATCAGAAGTGAACGCTTCCCCGCCAGAGGAGCACCAGGCTCAACCACAGCATCACTCAGGGTCCACGGACCTTCCCTTCGCCTCACCCCCCTCCTCTCCTTGCTGAAGGAGTTGCGAGCGCTGAATAGAAACCAAATCAGATTAGTTGCCTGTTTGACCTTTTCTCAAAGCACAGGGCTGCGGAAGACGCCTGGGCCAGGTCTCTTGCAGCACAGTGGCTTTTCTGATAAGAGAGGCAAACGGACACGAGCAACGAGGACCTCGTGAGTTACGGGGGGGAGGAGGAGGAGGGAGAGAAAGAGGAAGAGCATACAGGTGGCCAGAAGCCACACAGCCTGCTGCCCTCCTGTGCTCGAGCCGCTTGGCACAGCTGAAAAGAGAAAGGGGCCAAACTGGAGGCCAAGAAGGGATTGGGTTCCCCCCCCAGGCACACCAGAACACGGTCCCCCTGGGCATCGCAGGGACCCGCCGCACCCCCCTGCGAGGCAAGGGAATAAGTTGCCCTGCAAGCACAGCACTCTGCATGGTCTCTTTGAGAGCAATTTCTCTTACACGGCAGTTTCAGGACCAAAAAAAAAAGAAATTCTTGGCATTTCTCCCCATCCCCCCAGAAAAAAAAAAAAAAAGAGAGATTTAAAAAGTTTTCTACATATTAAGATACCATCTCCTCTTCAGAGGCATAGCTGCTCATACTGTTTCAGAGCTAACATAATAGGCTATGTATTTTCAAAGGGGGCTGTGTTTCAGACCAGATGGTTTCTGTCTTCTCGTGGAGAAACAGAGACTACACAGTCGCAGCAGTGTTCGGCACTGAGGCAATGGCACCCACATTTTGGGGGCAGACAAAAGGATGATTCGTGAGAATCTTAGTATAACTTCGAAAGAGTTTTTTCAATCCTTTAGTGTCACAGTTTGCTGTGAAACTGGGTATCGTGTATCATCACAAGCGATCACGCAAGCCTTATTCTGGTTTCACAAATATACCTATTAAAAGAACAGTGTGATGATATGACCAGATTAGCCAGATAACGGGCAGTGGCACTCCCACAGCATCGAGTTTTCAGGAATTGCCAGTATTTCACAATTTAGCAGTACCTTTTGATGAAGTATTTCAAAGAGTATGAAATATCCTTAATTAAAAAAAAGTGAACGCAGTTAGGTCCTTTCCATAGCCTGGGAAATAACATATGTGAAAATTAAGGGCTAGGCTTTTCTTTACTGTACACATCCAATCCTAGGTATTTGCAATCTAGTTTACAAAAATTATTAATTCCCTTCTGCCCTTGGCTTCTGCTGGGAACTTGTACATATTGACATATAGAATTGCGAAGTTTGAAGCTGAATTTACCTCACTCAGGTGCTCAGAGCTGCAGGCACCTTTGAAAGCACGGATCTCTTCTCCTAATATGACTTCCCTTGTCATACAAGCATCTACAAACGCTTTCCACCTTAAGCAGGAGCGCTCAACTACCATGGAAAACTGGGAGACATGAGTGGATGCATTAGTTCAAAAGCAAGAAACAGTAACAATGAGGCAAAAGTCTCGGTTACGGCATGCATGAAAAGTCAATGTTTTTGCAATGACCTTTCACTTCCAAAGGTGAGACTGGAATGGATTTCTGTAACCCTACAGGGAGTTTTACCACTTTCAAACCTTACAGGTATTTGGGAGGTTATTAAAGAAAACACCCACACCACAAGATGAGAAACTTCATGGAAAACTTGGGATAATTAAAATGCCTAGCAAATTCTGCCCTCTGCCTTTCTAGTAAAGCCCTTTTAATGAAGGGAGGACTATTTCACTAATAAAATATGCCATATGAATTTATTCTACATATTTACATAGAGCTCAAAACATTTCCATAGTTCAACTTTTTCATTACAAGAAAAAAAAAGTAAATAAAGATAGTAAAAAATAATAATAAAAATTATTATTAATTTTAATTTTTTAATTTTATTATTAATTAATATAGTAAAAAAATAATAATAAAGATAGTAAAAAATCATAGATTAAGCAGCATTTTCTAATTTGATTTAGAGAACAGATGTATTCTTTGCACAGGTCCATTATCCACTCCTTCCAAAACTCTCTAACGTCATGAAAGCATCACAGAGTATCTTAGAATAAATACGTCAGCAAACACTAACAAAAATTGGATTCAGAAATGTGCTTAACTAGACTGAAATAACCTGATTAGCTGGAGATCCTTTGCTTACTGTCCACAAACACCGACGACATTCATTTTTGTTACTATCTTCCAGAATAAATTTGTATCATAGCATTATCCGGCCTGATGTGGATATAGCGTATAAGCAAGGCACCTTGATTAAAACTGCACATCAAGTCGTAACAAAACAAAAGCAGTTCACTACTCTTTCCCCCTACCCTGTGGATAAACGAAGCAAGCTGAAATAAAACAGAAACAAGCCCTACATCAGCTAGGATTTTGGCAACAAGACAAGTTTGGGAACACGGGTCCCAAGGACATTACCAGTGACCACACCAACTTTATAAAGAGCTTCTCCTAGCAACTTGTTCGCGCAACCATACACTACTTCAATCGGAGCTGGGTTCAGATGACGTGCAAAAATCCACACACACGTGACCAAATTTTCACAAATATTCCACAGATTATCTATTAGCCCAGTAAATCCTTCATTTTCAGCTGTTCTTGATCCGTAATGCTGGAGTATAATTAATGCCACATATGAACTTGATATACTCAATTGTTATGAATACCAGAGATTTACCAAAGCGATCAGAATATTATTAGCATTGGTTTTTTTACTGGCTTTACAAAGAGTTGTGCTATGTTGTTTTGGATTGGTATTAAAACAAAAGGATCAGGTTAGCCTCTAATTGCACTGAAGTTATAGATCTGAAGTTCATGCAGAGAAAAAGCTCTCTGATGAACAGGTTGAACCCATTTCAAACATTTGTTGCATTTAGAGTAAACTGGGTATTTCCTTAAAGTAAGCAAGCTGAATAATTCTTAAGTACCTAACCAAGCCAATAACTTCCCATTTCTTTCTCCAGAACTCTATATTGTTGAAATAGCTTGAATAGTAACAATATGTAATACACAATTTTTAAACCTTAACTGTAAGCAAAGTATGGAGAGAGAAGAGAGGAAAAAAAAAAAAAAAGAGATCCTTCACAGAAGTTATCCAGTATAGAGAGCCTTCAAACACATTCTTATTTCTAAAGAGCATCTAATTGCAATAAAAAAATATATTTTTCATCATGTTAAGGATTTGGCCAAAAAACAGACAGATGGGAAGGAGGTCTCCAGTTTCCTTGTGCTACTGAATAGATACAGCTAAGTTGTTACACAGCCCGTACATAACAGACACCACCCTGCTCTGTTTGGGTCACCTAGGAAAACAGGTAAGCCGTGCCTGAAGGTCAGACCCTGCACTGAATTTCCACAGAACTACAAGGATGGAATTCTGGCCTCAGCGCAATTTGGATCGTTATGAGAGGATGTCAGATCTTGGACTCTTATTTTTTTATTATTTTTTCTTTTTTTTTTTTTTTTAAAAAGCCCTCTAGTTAAATTACAGTTTTTGGAGCCATAGCTACATTACAAAATCATCATGATGTTCATTAACAAGCGGGTGTTTTATTTAAGAGGCCCAGCTAACCGTTTTTTAGGATAGCCCACATCTCACGCTGTGGGAACGCGCCAGCCAGCCAGCAACAAGCCAAGTCTTAAGCCAAGTTTTAGTCATAAAAGAAAATCTTGGTCCTCAATAATAAATCATCAAGAACATGTTTTTCATATAATGTGTATTTTGCCAGCCAATAGCCTGCTAGTCACTTTGATGCCAACCAAATGAAACACAGATTAAACAAACTAAATTTCCTATGCCATTGAAAGCAAACAATTAGAATGAATTCAAATCACTGCATTATGTACGCTGAACAGCATCGTGGGGAGGAGAGCAGGACGTAGGGTCATACATAGACCTGTTGCAGGATGCTCTAGCTCTTTGCTCATGCACATTTCTTCTCTGGTACCAAGGTCCTGTAGGACCACCTTAGGAAGGGGCCTGTGAGCTGGAGGACAGAAAGCAGCGCAAAACACATTCCCTTCAGCCTTGCCTGGAAAGGCGATTCTCCCAAGAACTACAGGACACGTTATCCACTTCCCCTGTAAACACTGAATCACTCATGATTGTACATTAGGACAGCAAAAATGGTACCAGAAGTTGCTACCACCTGACGAACTTCATCGCTTCTGCAAAACCAAGACTGTGTTCTTCTTTGCCTTTAGCTGGTAGTTTCACTGGTAAGTTCGGTAGAAAACTCATGGACCGAGTATTTCCCAGTCTTTAGGCTTCTGCATGCTGCCCGGAGTCGTTCACTGATCTGACTGGGTTTTGAACTGCTGACCTGTAGCCAGAGGTCCACAGTCCATTATCAGTCAAGTCTCCTGAATCAATAAGATGGCTGTACAACATCAGAAACCACATTACTAGCCGCTACATCCCTGAAACCATTAGCTGTTTTCAGACCTTAACCACCTCTGCTCACTAAAGCCCATATGTCACAGCTTTAAGTGTTACAATATTACTTAACTTTTCTTGACAGAGGCTTTCAGAAATGGGCCAAATTCACTATTAGTGCAAGTGCACGACAGCAAGAAAAGCCTCTGTCCTTCATCTTAATAACCAGATTAGCAGAACTATAGAGTTTCTCAAGACCCGCTTCGTAACCATCTAATGTTCCACAGCTTTTCTTATTCAGATGCTGGAAGTTTGCAAGCAATGGGTAGGAACTCCAGAAAACACATCTCAAAGCTTTCAAAAAACTGTATTTTTCTCTCAGATGATATCCAAGCTAATATAACTGCATCCTGAATCTTAAGCTCCGCAAAGTTACTAGTTATCAAATCAATAGGAAGCAACCTTTCACAATTCAACTTGCAATCCACATGTCACTGCGCGTAAATTCCTCGCTTTCTGTGTGTTCATCAAGCTTTTCCTTCATTTATTATTTAATAAACTGCTTATAGAAGCCCTAATTGTAAACGTTTGTTAAAGATATCAAGCCTAGAAACGGGCTAGAATGTTTCCCACCTAAAGTTTTAATGAGTTTATAATACCTCCAAGCCCATATGCTTCAAAAACGTTATCCTCAATTATGTAACAGGGGGTATGCTGCTGATATCTGTTAACAGCTAGAACAGCTGTGGTTTTCTGCTTTTTTGCACCGTTCAGGAGAAGCAGCAAGTTCAGCTTCCTTTTTTTTTTTTAATTTGGTTGCAAAACCTCTGAGCCGAACAGGTGTGTGCAATCACGAACCACAGCAATGAGCCCAAACTGCTGCTTTTCTAAAAATTCCACCAGTCAGTGACACACACTGGTCAAGGTTGCACAACCTTGTTTTCCACAGGCTGTTTCTGATGATTCATTGCCCTCACGGAGGTGAATTTCAATTATCGTTAATATGCTTTTTTTTTCTGGTACTGTACTAAGAACTTCCTCATTTTCATTTCTTCTCCTCCTCCCCCCCCCAGCTCTCCTAAATTAAATGAGTTTCCTTGTTAATCGAGAAACTACCGTGAACATTAAAGAGAAAAATCTCCCCTATTTATCTGCAGAGCAAATCATCACAGCAGAAAGTTCCCTACATAACTTTATCCTCGTTGGTCTCTGTCAAAGTGCTCTTCATTCCTTCACCTCTCACTAACAATCAGCACAGCTAAACACGTAGTGATGTTGTGGGATTGCTTTTGCAAGAGACTCCACTCCAGAGCTGCCAAATTAATTTCATGTATAGGCGAGCTTATACTTCTACTGAAATCAAAAGAAAGCATCTGACATGAACTTGACCGCCCCAGACTTCCTGCAATGTAGTGGTTTGAATAAAAAATTTTAAAAAATTAAAAATACCCTATTCCTTAATTTTCATGTCACTTGAGGTCTTCTTATGTCATCTTAACAAAGGAAGAGTTGTGAAGGAAAGCACCAAAGACAGTTTTAACTTAAAGAGCCAAATTTCTTACTAATTTCTTCATCAGTATAATCTCTATTTCCTTCCCCTAGGTCTCAATGGCCACCTAGGCATCAGCATACTATTGTAAACAAGAGGAAACATGCAGAAAAAAGAGGGGTTTTCAGGAGATCAGATGACACCAAGAACAGCAATCATGAAAGCTGACATCAAACAGATCTCACTTTTATGTCTTCACAAATTCTGTCTGGAAATACAGCAGACGCTTTGTTTTGTAAAAGGTAATAACAGCTGCTTCTGAGTGACCACGTGGAAAGACAGGAGTTGGTGCCTAGAGTGAAGTTGCCTCTGCTCAACGTGCATGAAGAACCCCGTGTTGGTTCCTACAGATGTTTAAAGTACCACTTGGAGGAGAAACAAGGTTTTTCTTCTTCACGGAAGCTGTGCTTTCACAAGGTTTTCCACACGTACGTGTTTACGGGCACATCCTTCCCCAAGGAGTACCCAGCCAAAGGGAAGGGCTTCAGAAGGAAGAGCTTGAACCGCTGCTCCCCCATCTGCTTCCCTTCACCCCACTCATGGTTTCCGAGAAGTCCTGGCCGGCTGACATGACAGGCAGACGATGCAGGAGGGAGGCAGGGGAAGCCCTGCTCTGTGTTGCCTGCTATGCTTGAGCAATTTTGGAGTTCTCAGAAGCACTTAGTTTATCAACACACACTTCGTCTCTAAGGAATTTAGGTCTACTCACAGGTTAGGTGGCAGTATGCAGAACCTAGGGGTCCAAGCTCTGGTTTTCAAGGCCAAAGCTCAGATGGACATTAAGTTCAAGGCACTTTCTAGAGCCAAGACCTATGAAATCTCAAAAATCCCACCTGGCATGTACTTGCATTTTTAAACATCTAATTATCTTCAAAGACCTAAGCTTGTTCCTTGCTGTAAGTCCACAGAAATCTGATGCTGAAGGGATCTGAACACCCTGTCCCCAGGTCAGACACCTTAGTGCTGAACGTATTTTCTACAGCTCTCCCAATACAGCGTAGAGAGCTCTGCATACCTTCTCTTACAAACCCCTGTGGACATTTTGCAAGTCACTTGGGCTGTCCCTTTGCAAAAACAAAGTCATTACAAAGAACTCACACAGAAATACAAGACCATGAGTTTTATTTCAAGGGAAGTTGGATGGCAAAGTTCAGGACATTTAGAAAGAAGGAACAGAAACTTTTTTTCTGAACTTTTCATTTGGAGCCTCATGACTTCAGATTTTGCAAGTGCTCAAGGAAAGATACGTGCACACCGCGAGCACAGGCAGAGAACCTGTGATTCACTGGCCTGTGGTGTGTTTGTTTAACTCCTGAATCACAGGATCTATAACTGCAGAGTCATTCTGCTACCAACTTGTAGTCAAATAACCAAGGAGAAGATCCATACAGAAAACAACCAGAGGAAAAAAAAACACCAAGGTGCGTCAGCTTCATCCATTCTACAAGGAGGGACATGAAACTCCTGATTCATCATGTAAATTCTGAAATTCAACTAACATTGACCAATATAGCTTGTTAATTAACAACAGAGGCAAAAATAAATCTCCTTGCCAAAACGACGGTCAAAGCATTGCTCATATGTGGAAGACACTGCATCCAGATGCCTTTAGTAGATTTCACGCATAATAGTTAATGGATGTTTTAATAGATGACAGCCTATATCCTTGCAGAGGCCAGAATTTACAGCCATAACGTAATTATTACAGTAATAATAATCTTACTTAACTTCAAAACTTATTATAAGCTCCCCTACTTAGACGCATCTTATACACATAGAGTGCATACAATAGGATCATCGTTGGCGTCAATCAGCAAAATTTATAATATGAGACCTTCAAAGTATATATCAGTCAGAACTCGCAGTGTTACTTATATCATCCACCATCATTTTTTCCTCATGAGGTAGCTGCACATTTTAAATAGGTGTATCAGACAAAGCATAATTCCAGCACTTTACTGACCCAGGAACATGAGCTTCCAGCCTAGGAAAGAGACAAAGCCTTCCTAGGCAGTAAAATATACGTTGGAGAAAGATGACATGCTTGACATAAACAGATTATCTTAAATATCAGGTGTAAAATTACATCTTACTCTGTGCTCCAGCAGTCAGACAATGACTTAAAGTCTGGTCACCTTATTTAAGTATCCTAAATCCCACTATACAGTTACCAAAGCAGCTGGCATTATATGCCATTTGCTCAGGAATTTAAACAAAAAATTGCCTAGAGTAGCAGTAATAGCAACTGTTTTCTTATTCACATCCACCACCACAAAAAAAAAAAAAAGGAAAGAAAAAAGAAAGAAAAAAGGCAGTGATTTCCTACCACAGAAAAAAAAAAAAACAAACACAAACACCAGAAAGAAAGGGGAAAGAAAAAAAAATATATATATCTATCTTCTCCGTAGGGTCAGAAAGCAAGGGCTTCCATTCATTAAAGAGAGTTTCCTTCACTTTACATCACCTTAAGGCTACCATTCAGGACATCCCTTTTCACATTCCCGCCAGGGCAAGTTTTATGGCTGCTTCCCCGCAGAAGGATACAAACACTATTGATTTTTAGTTATCTTTTCTATTCTATGTCAGTACCATCGTATGCGTTGCTATATAATATCATAATTGCCCCAACGCATTGAAATTTTGAACTTTAAGGAGACACAGTAGTTCAGCAGTCAAATAAATAATGATCTTTTGGGGTAGTGAGCTGCCAAGTCAGCTTTTTGGCAACAGACAGGAGAAAGGAGCCTCCACCAATGCATGGGTTTCTGGAACACGGCAGAGGCACCAGGTTAGTGACCATCCAAGTCACATTCGGGCAGACTGAGCAATTTATTTATCACATTTTATCACTTATGTGTAGAGTGGCGCAGTGTACAACATAGTAGTGAAACCCAGAGATTTCTAGAAGGGAAAGGAAAAAAGTTATTAGGATTCTTTTTTTGAGAATTAAACCAGAAGAGGTTTTCCTTCCTCTTTAGTGATTCTACTGGAATAGCCAGTGTCAGTAAGGTAGATTTGCACACAATTTTTTCATAGAGGAAAAAGAGTACTTTGAGTCAATTTGGCTACATCTGTAGTGATGTGTAAGTGTTTGTACTGCTGGTTAAATTCTTTGATTACTTCTCATTAGGGATCAGGGAGTAGTGATTTGGTATTTCAAACACTTCAAGTTCAGGCCAAAATCAGATTTATGTCAGTCCAATGTAGGATTTGTAATTTAATTTAAGGCCATGGCTACAACTCACAAAAGTGGAGGTGTGATCAGATTGCATATTGGACACTGAATTGTGGAAATGAAGCTCACAGTTTAAATTCAGCTCAGCTCAAGGAAAGAGAGAGGATGCTACTGTATTTACTGACTTCATCTTCTGGTGGAGAAATAGAAGCTATATGCATTTAGGACTTCAGATTCTGGTAGCTACATATGTTTCTGGAATATTTTTAAATACATTTTACTACATTCCATCTGGTTCTAAACTGGATGTGTCATAATAGAGGTCATCAGCTTCTGCCTGAACCTTGTTGCATCACGCAACTTCAGTTACAACATTGAGTATTAGCTCAATAATAAACCCTTCCTCCTGTTATAGATACAGGTTCAGGTGAGACCCTCATTTGACCTTTATGTTTTCACTGAGACTTTAGAACTCCACCCTGTCAGAGCAATATCTGGATTTTTTGCTAATACAACAGTCTCAGCAAATAGCACATTTTTAGTCAAAAGAAAAGAAACCACACCAAACACGTTAACAAAGAGTACAGTTTTAATTTTTAGCTTATGAACCATAAGAGCAATGGGACAGCGCAAGTTCCTAGTGCCATAGACACTCTTTTCTACTTGCTTAGCTGTAATTGGCAATAACATTCACAGCTAAGAACTGTTTTGAACTGCAGCTCCTCCTCCCATGGAAAAAGCAATTCTTCTCTAAGTGACATTGAAAATCTGCTATTTTACGGCATGTATGTATATATACATGTGTATATACTTAAAATAAGTCATCAATTTTCATTTAGTAATGTGTCAGAAGTGTTAAAAAATTCTGCTAAAGATTTAAGTGTTAGAAAAAAAAAATTACCAAAAATATCACTAAGCATATAAAAGCAAAAAAAAAAATTTTGAAAAGTGAAAACAAATTTCAACATTTCCACAAAAGCTGAAGTCCTCCCTAGCAGTACGGTTATGCAGGCACTAAATGCCAGGTGAGCAGAGCACCCAGAAGTCAGAGCCAGATGCTGGGTAGCCAACAGCTCCTGAGAAGCCCCCATGGAGTGCACAGTAACAGCACATCTTTCCCCAAATCATTCTGGATTTGACTGTTAAACCCTATACTGAGGTCCTGGTTCAAAGCGCATCTTAATGCATTGCAAACTCCAGCTCTGGCAAGAGCACAAAAGAGATTTTAGAACTCCCCAAAATCAGTTTCATGGAGGCATCCTCTGTGGCGGGTCTCATACAGCCTCCACCAGCTCCTGCTGGACACCTCTGTGTGCAGTAGCTGGAGCATCTCTTGCTCTGGTTTTTGCCACACCTCACCTGCTACAACGTTCGCTGTCCCCCCTGCTTGCAGTGAAATAAAGTAAATCCATCAGCATTATAAAGCTCACATGCTGCTACTCTCAGTTAACAAGTTATATTTAGCTCAGGCTTAACACTCCTGGTTTTGATATAGTCTCTTTACTCCAGATTCAAAGGTAATGGGTTCTTCTATTAAAATTTTATCAGACATCTATAAATGTAGCAGTTGCTTTAGACTGCATCGCACAAAGCGAAGAAAGAGGGAGAGACTGATAAATCTTAAGGAGTTTATTATTAATACAGGGAGAATTTCCTTTGTTTGTTGTGACGTGTTTTATTGGTGTACTCACCGTGGTTCAATTTAGATTAAGAAGTAGGAAGATTATTGTTTCCCAAACGACAAGAATCATAAATAAACACAAGCAGAGAAATTCTTGTGTTTATATCCCAGAGAGATACGCCAAACTCTCTACAAATAGCCAGGCTAACGGGGAAATTAGAGTACCTGCAGGTTCACGGGTAGCCTGCCTGTATTTTACTGCCCTTGACAATCACAACTGCTCGGTTTTCTCGAGTTTTGATCCACTGCAGTGCTGGCACTGCACTGTGTCAGGTTACACTGGGTCACATCTCATCTGTGATGTGACATAACGTGACATAACTCAATGTGATGCGATGCACAGAATAGGCAGGTGCCCACAGGAAGCATATACTCCATGACTACGAGCAAGTTGTTCGGCACAGCAGGTACAGCGCTCCGAGCCGCTCTGCACATCCATTGATGTAGATAATTAGTATACAAAGCAACGCTCTGCAATATGCTCATTCCAACTCAGTTGTTTCCTATAAACCATACACCTAAAAAAATTATTTTATGGGGACTGTTGGCTGAGATTATTCCATGTTTGGGTGCTATAGTATTATAAAGAGGAGTGAAATCGCCTACCTCAATAAACTGTGTTATATCTTAATTTGGGATGCAGCGTTCAAATGTCAGTATGCAAAGAAGCAGCATGGACATCAGCTAAGTAGATTTTGCATTTTATTTTGATAAACCTTTCTATAATGTTTTCACAGGCCAAACATGACACTTATAGCCAAATAGTCCTCTCTTCAGCCCTGAGGAGAAGGTCACCCAGCCTCCAAGTGTTGATAGTTACCTCTTTATGGTAAATGGGAACCAGCTACATTATAATTCATTACCAAGTAACAAAAGAAAGGTAACCAAAAAGCCTACCATGGAACAGAAAACTTACTTTGTATGCTTATGCAAACTGGCATATTATGATTTGTCATCAGAACTTCAGTATTACTGTTTCTGACTGTTAATTGGCAAAAACTTCTACAGCACCTTTCACAATTAAGTGGCATCATTTTCTTTAGTTTTAAATCACCATAAAGAACCTCATGACTTAATTTATCTCACAGTCCCTTGATCAAGATCTGCTAACCTCCTTCTCTGTCATAATCTATGCATTGAAAAGCATCCTGTGTTCCCAACCCCAGCAATCTCAAGTCAAAAAAATACCAGAAAACCCTACCCATTTCTCAGTTTAGACACAGTTACTATCAAGTTTAGTTTTAGTCAATTATTTTTATTTTATTGAAAGTGCCAACAAAAAGAATGGTGCAGAACATTATTCCACATTGAAATTACTATTCATATGGCTCCTAAAAACATATAAGACACACAAACCTTCCTCCCAGCCATGCTACCGCAAGACACCACAAGGCTACTTGCTTATGTAGTTCTCCAAGTAAAATATACAGAAGATATTAAGAGTGTTCACTGGGCCCCAAAACTTGTGTCCCCCCCGGTGAACAAAGGACTAAGGCTAAGGCACTGGTCTGTAAAGACACCAGAAGGTCCCTCTCGCCTCCACCCGTGCTACGCAGATTCCTGCTGCCTTTGTAGATATGTTGTTGTGTTTTGGTATTTAACTGGAGGAAAACGCTCCTGAGCATGGGAGCGGGAGAGGTCTAACAGCGTTACGAATCTGAGCAGCTCGCACACGCTATCGAGCGCATTGTCAGCAAGACACAGGTGAGCGTAAGAAAAGGCAGGAGAAGCACATGTGTGACTGCAAGGGGAGAGGGCAATAACTGCCCCAGTCAGAAAGCATTCAATCCAAGGTGCCCTTGTTTTATATTTAGGTATTCCTTGCCTATACTTCCAAAAGCACACGTGCAAAATGAGCAGCTTTATTTTGCCCTTACAGGAGAGATGTTCCCAGCCAACCGAAGGGGGATGATGTACTCTAGACTGACAAGGGCTGCTAGGCTCCATCACGGCAAGTGTTTCAAACTGTGGGAGAGCTAAACACAGAGTGAGAACATTTTATTTTTAAAAAGCCTGGCAAGCCATGCTCCCCATATAGCTCACTTCCTCCCAGAAACTTTCCCTAAAATATTTTTGTTTGATATTTTGATCCAAGTCCTTATCAGCTCCAAATTCGAGGCTCCTGACATCTGCTCCCATCTCTTCTGCTTCCCTGGGCAGGGAAGAAGTTGGAGCCTTCAGAACAGGTAACTGCTTCTTCTGCAACCTGACTGCAAACACGCCTGGGGCAGAGACAGTGGTTTGTCTCAACTGTCAGCGTTTACCAGCTACTACCCACTTCTCCAAGATCCAGCCCTGCCATATGCTCAGAATGGAGTAGTCCTTGATGATGGGTTGTAACAAGGATGATCCCATTTGAAGGCAGCTTTATATACGTAATACTCATGCTGCAGAAGAACACAAAAAATAAATATCCGTATTACTGGCGCTGGTGCTAATGTATATAATCATTTGCCCGAAACCTCCTCTTATTAATAGGCACTGATTTCAGTCCCTTTTTGTCTAGCCAATTTTAACTGTTTGAGCTGGTGTTTCTATGCCAGGTATCTGTTTTAGAGACAGATGCTTTGGAGACACTTTAGCTCAAAAAAAAGTTGAGGCATTTCTTTGATGAGGGCTGGGATGGGGAGAGGAAATGCATTGCCTTGCCCAGAATAACAGCAAGGCTTATTCTTGCCAAAGATCCTTCCACCATTCAGAGTAGGAACTTGAGATTCAGTGGAAGAGGGGGTAGCTTTTGTCCAGTATCACCCATTTGGCTTCGGCCAGGCTCTTCTTCTGTACATCTCAAGTTTCTGAGAGATTTTGTAATTTATTTTTTTTTAATCTTCTAAAAGCTAAAATGTGTTTTCTCACAGGCCAAGCCTATGCTTCCTCAGGGCTTTCAAAAGCCATCCACACAGTTTGGGAGGGTTTTGCAGTGAGTTTAGGATTACAGAGGTAAAAGAAGTCATCACCTGCAGATGCTGCTCCTGGCTCCAAGGCAGGGCTGGGCACCCGGAGCAAACCCAAATTCAAACTGTCAATGCTTCTCAGCCAGAAATTGAACAAAAGAGAGGTTGGGGGGAAATCTGGGTAGGGGGAAACCAAGAGCTTGCTAAGACATGATAAAGAGCAGAGAAGAAAGCCTGATCAAGATCAGGTGAAATGCTGGGTACCAGAAAGGATGGTGAAGCCTCTGGGTAGAGCTGCTCCAGCCCTCAGAGCCAGGGACCTCCCCAGCACATACCCAACAGCAGCCAGGCTACAGGTAAAAACCGTGAAGGAAGTGTCATGTGCTTTGGCTTTGGTTTTAAACTCAAAGAAAACAGCTTGTCCACAGAAGAGCCCACATGAAAAAGTTCGGAGCGTTGACGATTGGCTTCTCAAACCACAGGCTTTTTGAACCTGCCTTCTCTTCACAGAAAGATCTGTCTCACTGTAAGCCCTGCCTCCCTCACATCACACTTCTAAACATTTACCCCATTGAGTACAGCGGAGTACATGATGAAACCGTATCATAATGTATTCACATGAGAAGGCCACTACATACGTATACAATTAAGGTCACATAGGCATTTTCAGACTTTTCGGGCACAGCAAGCTTTTGTATGCTCAAAGCGACATACAAAAATATGATACACACACAAACCTCCCCCTGGGATGGGGTACGTTTGGGAGCAGCATCCTACACCGAGGCAGAGTCTCAATGGAGTCTGTGGGAGCCGTAGGGTGCTCAGCACTTTTGAAAAGCAGAACATTTATATTTAGATTCCTAAATGAACTTCGCAGCCTAAATTTAGGCTCCTATTTCTGACACCAAATTAAAAAAAAAAGAAAAAGAAAAAACCCATATGAGCCTCCAAATTTAGAGCTGGGTACCTCAACATAGTCATCTCAGAATGAAATGTAAACCTTGCACTTCGGCCCACATTCCTATCAAGTTGATTTCCAAAAGGGGAACCGATTAAGCACACAAGGTTTTGAAAGGAAAATAATAATCCAGACTTGCTCGTGTGAATTCTTTGCATCCTGCTTTATTGCTAGCTGCCAGTCAATTGATTTGGATCTCACTTGCAGTCCCTCTTACATCCCTGCAACTCCATCAGCTCAGAGCTGGCGATAACGAAAGCAAGATTTTGCAAAATTTCCAGCTCAGCATCAAATGCTAAATCATATTTCTAAAGGGAACCGTGGCATTTAAAAGTTTTAGTCCCAGCAAAGTCAACGGGGCTAAGGCTCCTAAATCCATGCTAAAGTTTTATGCACCTTTCAATTTTGACTCGTATAAAATATCACTGTGCAAATATTTTCCGTTCGCAGAAATCACCTGCTCCTGACAGCTTCTCAGGGAATTTTTCTTCACATGTAATACAATATAAACATATGTGTTGCATTAAGTTGGGTTATATCAGGTCATGCCACCTGACACAGTATATCCCAACATAATCTAATGTGATGTAAATCACTCATTACAACAAACCTAAAATAAAAAAAAAGGAAGAAAAACCCCAGCTTTCCTCCCACCTCACAGACAGCTGCAGCAGATAAAGTGTCTATGTTGTCATAAATGTCCAGGTAAGCATCTGTGTTTTGATGTTATTTCAAGGCGTTTCAGCACACCTTTATTTCCACGGTGGCCACAGCTACAGTCCCAGCTCGCTGATCACTAGTGGTGGAAGGAAGGGAAGTTTTATGACTTAGTTTTAGAGAATGTTTCCTATTTTTTTAGCCAATACACGCTACAGCAAAAGGAAAAACGTCAGAAATATTATAGCACAGTCATAAAATTCAATGCAGGTCCAAAGCTCAGTGAAAACCAGCTTGGAACAGGTGGGAGAGCAGGCGAAGGGGATCAGCTGTCCCTGGAGGTGAACACAAGCTGCGGTGCAAATCCATTCCCATAGAGGCCAGATTTCAGGTTCTCTCACCTCAGCTTAAGTAACAGAAATTAACAATTTTGCATCACTTCATCAACTCTACCTGAGGATGCTCGGCCTTTTTTACCACCCCCCTCTACTACACCCTACGTAAAATCGAGCAGGCAGGAGGAGAAAGAACCACAGTGCAGACTCCTTCCATCATTTCGAAGCAGCATAGTCCATGTACCCCATTCACTCTGCACAATGTCATCTACGTGCAGTCCTTGGAGCTGGCAACATTATTCTTGGGGTTTTAAAGCAGGCATTGAAAATCAGCAGTTCTTCCATAAATATTAAACTATCACACTCATTATGACAAAGGCATCTGCTGAAGGCGATTATTTGTCTGAACATCCCACACAGCGTAGGTAGAACATGGGTTATGTTAAGAGCCTGTTGTAGGATGCAGTCTTGTATCATTTAATAAAGTATGAATTTTACATCCAAGGGGTAAGCTTAATATCATGAATTATAACCGTAGTAAATTATTACTGATTTTTTTTTTTGCAATTCTGTTATTTTAAAGTTGTCTACCTATCTACTAGAACTGCACCGAGTTGAATTTAATCACCAACAGATTTGTAGTTATGGTAATAGGAGCGTCTTGTGAAGTAACTACAAAAGGACGCTTACAGGACCAGGAAAATAACATCCCTTTACACCGAAACAAACAATTACTGGAGATGTAAAAATATGGAGTCCCACAGGCAAGCACGAACCCCTGCTTACAATTTAGATTATTTTAGCTGAACTGGCTTTAAACTCAAATTCATGCTAACGTAGGTACTGTAAATACAGCTTGAACCTTAATTCAATAATGAGATCAACAATTACACTTAAAGATTACTTAGCACTTCAGCAGTGTGAGCAAAATCCTTTTGATCACCTATATTGTGCTATTCATTATTTTCTTTGATGGTTAATAACACTGAAATACGCTTGTTAAAAAGAATAAAATGAAGTACAATATTTATACCTTATTACAAAGTGCATTAGCAAATCAGAGCGCTCGGAGCACCTACATTAAAAAGAAAACATCATCAATATTTGATGCTTGTCTTCTTTAACATCTACTTGCATTTTGAACATCAATAAAGCTTTCGACCCTGAATCCATCGCGGTATCCAGAAACGCAGTCTTTTGCCCACCAGACCCACATGCTGGCCGCTTTGTTACGCATCTTTGTTTCCTTCTTTGTGTGGCCTATAGAAAACAGAAATCAGCATTTGCCAACCACGGTGTAATTTCAAGAGGTGAGTGCTGGGAGACATTTTAGTAAGCAAGAAGAAAGCAATTATTTGACTTGGAGATTTCAACACTATTCTAAGTTGAGGGAAAAAAATGGCACGAAGACATTGTGCTAGGCAACAGATCATGTAAACATTTCCTATGACAGTCTTTCATCATATATAGGAACATTTACACTGCCAGATCTTGTCTTCTTTAAAAATGTCAGCTCGGTAAGTTTGATGCACATGTGCTCCTTCTGTAAGTGTCTGCTCAGGCAGACAGTTTACTAATTTGTGGCTCAGTAAACCTTTCACTGCACCGAGCACCTTGAGGTTAGCACATCTCTAATCATTATTTGATAACAGAAATCTGTAAGCATCACATCCCTGGTAACAAGAACATTGTATCTTAGCAACCAGCCTTGATATTCAAACAATTTCATTAAAGCGTAGCACCTCTTAGCAGGTGGGTGAGTGCGGGTGTTGATAAACATTTATAACATGATCAACCATTGTGTTTGCCAACACTATAATCAGCATGACAAATTTATGAATTTGTTTACAAGCTCTTAGGTACCAACCTAAGTAGGTAAACTACCTTATAGCATGCTTCTACATCTATAGATAGAGGCACATTCAGAGATTTGATGCTTCTTTAAATTGAACATATTGGATAAAAGGTTAGCAGATGAACATCACATGTCACCGTAAAAATCACCATTTAAATTAAACCACAAAGGATGTGTTAGAGCGAGGGCGAGGATTATATTTCACCCCCAAGAGAGCAAGAAAATTTAAAGTTGAAGCTGTCTGTAATTTATCCCCAGGCCCCCAGCAGGGCACATACGTGGACGTGGTGCCCCAGCCCCATGTGTGGGAACCTTGCCACCACTGGGTGAGTGCCAGGAACCTGGGGTCACTGCCACCGTGCGGGCAGGGAGAGATGGCTTCCTGCCCTCGCCTGGGATTTGGCAACACTGTGCTCCCTGCCAAAGGGAGATACCCAGGGTAACCCATCTGCCTCCCACGGGAAACGAGCAGGGCTCAAATTATCTCAGTTCATCGAGTACCCTACAGCATACCTATACTAAAGGAGGATGGCAGACTTTGAAGAAAGCAAATCCATCATCCTGTTTGGGAAATTCAGCTTGGACATTGTTGATCATACTCAGCAAAAAAGGTTCATACAAATATATCTTCTTAAGTGGAAGCACTACAGACCGGATAGGCCAAATTTTGCTTATAGAAACACAGGAAATCTTTTTCAGCTCTGGGTTACAGAGCCCTGTCCCTTGCTATCCCAAGAAAGTAGATCATATAATGCTCTTCATAAACTATTTAGCTTCATCTTAAAACCAGTTAAGGTTCTTAACCCCATAATTTCCATTGGAAGCTTTTTCCAGAGCTTCACTCTTCCAACAATTTGAGGTCTCCTAATCTAGGCTCTGATTTTATTAATGGCTCTTGAATATTCGTTTGTTCTCATGCCAATACTGTCATTTAACTGAGACCACTCAACCCTTCTTGGTGTTTACATCCTCCCCCCCACTTTTTTTTTTTTTTTTTTTTACACAGAGCAATCGTGACCCCTCTTAGTGTTCATTGTTGCTAGGCTAAACAAATTGTGCTCTTTTATGGCTGTATTACATCAACACAACCCTGTGGAGGGCAATTGGTTTACCCTTTTGTAATCAAAACCACCATTTGATCTCATGAACTGAAATGGAAATATCCTTCTATGAGGGTTACTTCCTAAAATGATTTCCAGTGTTGTGTTGCTGCTCAAAGGAGCAAGAGGGAGAGAAAGGGGACAGCCGGAGAAAGTTAGCTGGCCAGCCCAGGGTCAGAAAAATTTGGCTGCTCTGTTTATAATTAGATGTGCCAATGGAAGTCCCTCAAATCCTTTTGAGGGCCAGATTTTATGTGTTTAGGTTACCAACCTAAATTATTAAGTCATTTGTCTATCCAAACCCATCTAGAAGCATGACAGCTTCTCCACCCTTTATTTTCTCTGTAAGTAGAAGCCACCTTTACCATCTCACAGGGTGCTCCAAGACCCTCAGACACTACATGATACCTGCTCAGCGGATGCTAGATTCAGGTCGAAACACACTCTCACATTCAAAATTCACATGTGGTTACATCTATGTTGTGGAGACCAAGCCAACCTGTGGTTGGGAGGCCACATCTAGAAACTTCTAGACGTTCCTTTTCCGAGACCATAACGCCCTTATAATATTATCAGCCAGATATCTTTCTGCATTGCCATTCATGGGGAAGCAGAGACCAAGCAGCAAACAAAGGCAACAGGAGTGGCAAAAATGTCTACAGTCAATGGGTAGATAAACACACAACACATCATACTCCACCTTTGTGTCTGATTAATGGATGTTTTACTAAAACAAATCAGAAGCAAAACGATTAGAACAGTCAAGAACTCCTTGATGCTTCAACCTAGTCTCCAAAATAAGGACCTGTTCCCCTTTTCAGTAACTGGTTTGCACCAATTCTTCAAGCAAACCTAATAATAGACTTGTGAGAGCTGCAAACTGTGTTTAAAATTTACCAAAAGGTGGAAGATGGAATGCAAGAGAGAAAAACAGGAATATGAAGTTTGTACCTTGTACCTATTGCATCCAAGGTAACACTACCGCGTCACTGATTTCACACTGAGCATGCTACATCAGGCTATTAATCTACCTGAAATACCTGGGATCAAGTGAAGCATTATGAAATAGGTAACTGAAACTCCCTTTTTGAAATTAGTCATCCACTGCAAAAAAGAACACCACATTCTATCATTTTAGCTTGTTGTCTTTGTGGTTAACTTTCCTCCCATTTCTGGGATCTGATGATAAACCTATATACTACAGCTGGGAAAGAAAACTCACCTGGCACATGAGAGTAATGGAGGTTTTTTCCTCTATTCCTTTAAACTGACTCTCCAGGTTCGCAAAACTAGTTAAGTTTCAATTAACTATCTCAAGACATTAAAAAAATCAGAAACAAAAACTAAGAACTACAGTAAACAATGGCAAATATTATATAAATATATACACACACTTTACTAAACAAGCAAATGCTGAGTACTCATACACATAAGTCATATATAAATGAAATATACCTTTAGCAACCAATTTGGATTAGTTCCACACAAAAAAGGGAAAAATGTATTTAAAATGAGAGACCAAGGCGATCCATATTCTCTCCTGTACACACAGGATGCAAATTTAATTTCCAGAAAGAAACACCTTTTTTGTTATCAGATAACATAAAAAAATTGACCAGCTGTGGTTCTTCATGCCTCAGTTTCGTCTTCTGTGAAGTGGGAGGACTGCTTAAATTCCATCTCCCTTCCTGCAAGCTAACATTTACAAAGCACTCCAAACCTGGAAGTATTTTTGGAATAGTATCTTCTGAAAAGGCTGAAGAAATACCATAAGAAACAACATAACCGGCACACAGAAGTCAAATTCATATTCACTAGCAGGAATATCTTTACTCTGTGTTTGTATAGTACAACAGTCTCTGATCTACGAAGCGATGACGGCAGTAACCTAGAAAGACATTTTCTCCTTCCCTTTCATCCCATTTCTTTTGCACCATATGTGTTTAGTAGTTAAAAGAAGAGAAATGAATGAGTATCTGCAATGCTACGAAAAATCTTAAGTCTGGGTTACAGTTTCTGAATACAGTTTGAAATGGGACAGGTTTTGAAGAGACAAAGAAGAGTTTCAGGTGGTCTTCAAGCCGTGTTACCCTGCTCTTAGTCCACCCATGGAAAAGCCAGCGCTTTGGATTCTCACTTTTCCAGCAGCCTCAGGTTGCAACGATTTCCCAGGAAAGCTTAGTAAAGGTGCATGTGCAGACAAAAGCCAGTGGAAACATCTCTTTCTCCATATCTCATTTCCCAGTGCTCCACTATCCCAACTTCCAAGTCTGGTTTGTCACATCTCTGCCATACAGAGGAAGCCACTTGACAACGCTTACTTAGCTATACAATACAGCAGGCAAGTACACATTGCCCAAGTCAGCAAGGAACAGACATGGGATCGGTAATAAAACACGCTACTATAGAAGCGATAATTACTTAACACCACCATGGGCTAGTTAAATATTACCCCTGTTACCCAGTCAGGGAAAACAGACGGAGACTGTGTTGAGACTACATGGAGTCACTTGTCAGAAGCGGAGTTTGATCTCATCGGCTTCAGGTCCCCGTATTTATATCCAGATTCAATGCCAAAAAGGGAAATGCTGGATGTTTTGAAATACGGAGATTTTTCTGGAAGAGGGAGGGACAGTTTCTAATGCTTTTATGGCCTTCCCCATACCAGCTATAGGACCGCTCAACAATTTTGACTCACAAAAGAAGGACGACAAGCATGCTGAGGCCACCTGTGGCTCCACATTCCCCTCTTTCATTCTTCACCCTTCTCCTCCCCACCCAGTGTTACCCCCTCCTCCCTGGGAGGAATTGGTCATTGACTGCTTACAAAGAGGCACACGTTTGGTATCTGTGAGGTCCCATAAATTTGAAATATCTCTGTGATTCAAACTCCAGCAAGCTGTTTCCTCCCTTACTGGGCCAGAACGCAAAGAGCACGCTGAGAAAGAGGTCGTACGGCACAAACTGGGGATAACGTATACGTGCAACCAGTATAGGATGCCACGGATGATGCCTGAAGATAACTATACACCCTTTCATATTTAAACAGTGTATTTTGCCTTTTTAGCACAATACTAAAATCTGTTTAGTTTTCATACAGTCAGTTCAGACCTTCCTGACATTTTCAGTGGAGAAGGGCAAGAAGAACAAGGTTGAGGATCTCCGTGCAGAGCACTGCAGGTGGCCTGTTTGGGCCTTTGACAAGACCACCACCACAAAGGGTGGTAGAAAAGCTGACTCCAATACAACTCCACTACACAGCAGCTTGTGAGACTCTAAAATTTCTTTTACAAACACTAAATCAAGTCCTTGGAAAGCTTTTGGAAATCTTGGGCTGTTGAAGTGCTCATTCCAGTCCCAAACAAGGAGGTTTAAGTAATGAAAGTCTTTGTGTTGATGTACATTGGCCTGGTATGTCCTAGAGTATGTCCTTTTTCTTGAGTCCTAGCAGAACATTTCATTCAAATCAAACACAAAAAAAGCACGGAAACCAAAAACCAACACTGTAAACCAAGAAAGCTGAGTTTCATAATGGTCTAAAACAACTTATGAGCCACCTACTTAGTACTATCATGCTAATTAAGAGTGTTCTACCAATGGGAGAGGAAGATAAAAACATTTTGGATGTTCTGCTGGATCTCCTGGAGATGTATGAATTTCCAGGCTTTAGTTCTTCAGAAGCCCAGCCAGTAGATTAAGATCTTGCAGTGGTGAGTTGAATTATATATGGTCTTCATTAGAAGCTTAATGATAAATATAAATTCATAAGCATATGTGTGTATATACACACGTTTGTAGGATTTAATCATTCAGATCACAGTGAAAAGTAGTTTTAGCACAGCAGTGAATTGTGCCTTTCCACGCTGTTAGAGAAAAGAAAAAAACTAGGCCTGTGTATGAACATAAGTCAGAGTGACCTTTAACCACTTCTTTAACTCACAAGGAACAGCTATTGCATTTTAGGGAAAGAATAGTCTCCTTTAAAGGAAGAGACAATCAGCCCATTAGGTCAATTTTAATTTTGAGACTAGAATATTAAATACTCCCTTTGATTATGAATTGTATTAAAGTGATTAAAATCTTCTAATAAAAAAATCCTAATCCCAGACCTGCTGTCATATAAATATATATGGTTCACAATGTCTCAGCGCAACTTAACATTTGTAAAAAAGTACATAATTTATTAAAAATACAATCTAACCACATTTAAATTGATTTTGAAACTCAGAAATACGCACTTTTACCACCCTACTGTCTGATATAAAAGAATTTCGGTAAAACCACTGATTGCTTCTAGACTTTTACATTTTTCCTGATAATGTGACCACCTCTACAACATAAAAACCTCTTGAAAAACTCAAGAGAACTTCATCAGATACTGAGATGAGTGACAAAAGCTACAGAAATCCTAACATTTTCCTGAAGTATCTTTGTTATTATTTATAAACACTTTTTCCTGTTGCTGTAACACAACTAGGAGACATATGCAGATAGATAAAACACCAAATGTTTATTTTTTTTATTTTATGTTTTAAAGTGATCTTTACATTATGCAGGATTTTTCCTTCAGATCACTGTAATAGTCTTCTGAGAGGCAAGCTGCAATCCCCGTTTGACTCATCACATTATGTGCTTGCATTAAGTTTTGCATTAAATCCCAGTGCCATCTATAACTTACTACTAATATCTTTACACCACTGAGGCTTTGATATTTGATGGAAAGCCCCTGAAACCTCACCAAGGGTCTCATCAAATCAGGCAAGCCTCACTTTCCTATGTATTTACCAACTGAAGCATATATTCAAGAGAACCTAGTTTGAAGAGTCCATGGTTGGTTAATCAGCTATGCAGAGTTTTCTCAACCTATTGTTTCTATCAATACAGCCAAAATTCTACAAAATGGCATCCCTTGATGCTATACTTGAATATCAAAGCTTTACCTGAACAGAATCAAAATGGTATCTCTCGGTCACATTAATTCCTTACTTCTTGCTTAGTGCAATGCATCTAAAGAAATGAAACTTATTGAATCAAGTTTAATGACATAATAAATTCTTCCCTTCAGACAATGTTGAGGCTTAATTCACTAGTGCACTTTAAGCCTTTGCCTTTAGCATCTGATGGGTCATTAGTCTGTAATCCAGCAGCTAGTCTGTTTAGAATCTAAACTAAATCAGCAAGTACCAGATCAGTAGTTTCTGAAATACGACTGGCAGGTCAAGTGGCCTCGGAAAGACTGCCTGGGGCAGTTAAGACTAGGATAGGGCATGACTAGAACAGAACCAGTGATGAATCTGGAAGCATGTACTCAATAAAGACTTCATTCATTCTAACTCACTAAACAGCAGTTCTTCAAATGACTTGACTTATATTTTTGATGTTTTTAACCAGTAGGTCATGCAATAAAATTGCCCTGTATGTGCCAATAGGCTTAACACACAGATCATTGCCTTGCATGCTTGGGCATATTTTATTTATATTTTCCCCTCAAGTTTTTCCGTAGCAGCCTGAAATAGGCAATAGAATCACCATCGTGTGGGAAAACATGTAATCTAGTGGACTTAGATCACAGAATTTTCAAAAGCAGAAAGTTTGATGAAACACCCTTTTGTCCAAAAAGAAAGAAACTCTGAAATGTCAGTTCCTACACCTGAAAAGTCACATTCTTGAGATGCCACTAATCATCTGTGCGCCCAGATGAATATTTCTCACATTACATATTAAAAATAGCCCTTATGCAATCATTTTAGGGCTTTTCAATACAAGCCAGAAAACCATCTCTGCTTTAGAATTTCAATTGCAGTATTTCAGGCTTATTGGAGAGGAAAGTGTGCTGTGCTCGTCTCCATCGCCCTCCACTACAGCATATGCTGAACACTCATAAGACTTGATTCAAAGTCCACTTCAGTCAATTGACCCCAGCGGTCTTTAGATCAGGCCCTTAATCTGTACATTGCACTAAGATAATCAGTAACAGCTTAGTTAGAGGACACACTTTTTTATTCCCGCCCCCCCCCCCCCCCCCCCCCCCCCCCCATTCCCCAGATTCAATGAAACATTTCCAGACCCCTTAAAATAAAAGACTAATACTTTCACCTATTACAGCCCGTCATGCACTGTTGTCATGATTTAAGTGATATTTGCCCTTAAAAAAATCAAAAATAAATAAAATAAAAACATTAGCTTGATGCACTAACTCACAGATGTGTTTTCTTTGCTGATCCCCTGAACCACATTTCAACTCTTGTGTCATAATGGTTTCTCAATGGACACAGAGGACATTGACACCAAGCACAGGGTAGAAAGGAAGGCTAATTCTTGCATCAAGATCCATTTTACTTACTTATCAACTATGTTTCTTAATTCTCAATAATGTCTGTAATATAATAATACTTAGAAAGAGTTAACAAAGTAGGACAAATGTACTCACGTTAGCTGAGCTACCAAGCGTATCACAACTCTGCCAAGGGTCCTACTGACTTCCACTTGACACAGGTATCAATGGGCTGATGCTCCAGAGAGCAGAAGTACCAGACAAGGGTTGTAAAGCAATTCCAGATAACATAGTATTTGGGGAAATTGTAGGTGCTTGGCCAGTTCCTTAAATTGATGCCTTGTGCTACAAGCTGGTGGCGAGAAGACAGTTCCCAGCAAACCAAGCTGTAAATTATCATAAAGAAACCGGCCTCTGCCCTCATTACACAGCACCAAGAGAAAAAAAGGTTTGGAACGAGAGCACGAGGTTGGGTTATGAACTGCAGACCAGAGAGTTACCCTACTGTCCTTAAAATACCAAAATTCAAAAGGCAGACAGGATCATCTCAACATCCCTACTCTCACTGCAGAGCACGCGTGGGACAGGAGGCCACAGTCAACCCATTTGATAGCCACCTTTCATAGAGCAGTTGCGCAAAATCCAGCAGGGCAAATCCCAAAATATCCCCAATTAGAAAGATAACTCATTTCCAGATCCAGCTTGCTCAAAGTTGTCTACAGATTAATTTAAATATGCATTAAACACACAGTGTAACAGAGGCAAAATTACTTATTGCTTTAAGCATGCCCATGCTATTTTAAAATAGGCTGGCCGTCATGAGCATTTCTCCTATTATCTTTGGTGACATTTAATCAGTGCTTAAATGTTGGGAACACAAGGGAAAGAAATCAGGTTATATATTTGGGAAGGCGACTCTTAGAAATTAGGCTTCTTTCCAAAAGAATACTTAACCGGTTGCTCACCGACTAAGCAAATGTAGTTCGCCCATGCGCTTTCTCCCTGGTAGGAGGAAAGTCACAGGATACCCCAACCAGGGTCAAATCCTTCCTGGGAACACACTGGCAAAGCTGAATTCAAATTCCCAGGAGACTCAGACCAATAACTTCAGCCTCTGTACAGTAATATTCCCTTTTTCCATCTCTCACACACACTGCAGAGGTAGAAGGTATTTAAAGAAATGAGAAAATGTAATATTTTTTAAAATTTATTATTGAACTATCAAAGGCACTCTGTCATTTGGGATCTCCCTCCATCTCCAGCCTTTGTATTCCAAGGTACTTCAGTAACAGCAGTAAGTGAGCCTAAAATGCCAACTTGAGATTTGCATTATAAATGGCATACACAAAGAGAGATTTTTTTAAACTTTGGTTGATCTAGCATATCAAAGATCTTTTCCTCTCTTTTTCTAAGCTACTTCAGTGACTGTATTGAAGTGAACTGAAAGGATTAGCTTGAAAGTGGCAAGAAATCTGGCATGCAAAGAAAAAATCCCCCCCCCACTTATTTCAGTTGAACTCTTCATTATATGGTATGGAGGGCCCCTTTCCTCTTCTGAAATGCGTTTTTCTCTCTCTCATGCCATCCCGCGCTGTGTCAATACCAAACAAGGTGAAAATATAAAGCCAGCAAGAATGGCTCCTGACAGCGGTTTGTTCAGCCCCTGTTCAACCTTCTGCGTTGCTAAACTGAGCACCGGAGTGAAGGTTACACCACATTCGTTCATTATTTCCCCTTTAGCTGGAGCTAGCGGTAAATCCAGCGATGCCCCTTCCCTAAAGTATGGACCATTCGTGTGATGGCGGTACAATCACAGGGAGCATGTTTTCCTCTTCCCAAGGAAATCACACAGTTTTCACTGCTTGTGGTGCGGTTAGCATAGTCTTGCTCCAGTAACGTCTATCTGGGAAAAATGAAACAGCATGGAAAAGTCACCGGGGGAAGAAGAGCAGAAGGAATGACTCAGCTCTGAACCTGAATTCAGACGAAAATGAGTAAGAGCTCCCAAAAAACAAAAAAAGATTCATGAGTGCTGATACCAATTCTCCATTCGGATGTGTTTCTATTTAGAAAGTTTACAAGAAGTCAGAATGTTCTTTAGAAATATTGGTCTCTTTGCAGCTCCCTACCTAGCCCGATGTCCCTATTCTTTTCTTTTTTTTTTTAATAATTAAGCAAACCAGCTGCATTTACTTTTTGAAACAAAAGCCCTTTATGTTTACTGACAAGTTCAGTGACAGTCCTACCCAAACAGCCCGCATCTCCTAGATAACAGTCTCGGAAACGAGCTCCCAGCCTGCGTTTGGTAAAAGGCTGGAGGTTTGAGGGGAAAGAAGGGGCCAGGAGGCACAGGCGAGGGGCAGGGTTTGGATTTCCCATGCTGGGGCTGAAAACGAGAGGACAGCTGAGTCAGAGCCACAGGGCTCCATTAGCACTGCATGTTTCCAGACTAAATTGTTGTTTCCCATCACAGAAGTTTTGCGCTGGCCACTCTAGTCCGAGCTCCATCCTCTTACATCAGTGACCTCAGAGCATGATTAGACAGACGTGCAGCAGGGAAAAAGCCAGTTCAGAACAGTGTAATCCCCGTTTTCTTGACTCACTTGCTCATGCCAGGACAGCCCAGAGGTTTGCAGTGGAAGCAGCGTGAGCTCAAGCTCGCTGCTGAGTGCCACTCATGCGAGGACAGACCATGGGGCAGTCAGGGTATCCAAAACAGGGGGAACATTGTTCCAAACATAACCAAATACAACTTATAACATCATGCCACTGGGTTAGTCTTTAATGCGTGGTTTCTAGAAGTCAATTTATCAGCAACTAACTACAGAAAATGCTAGAGGCCTTTCTTCACATCACGTAAGCTACCATAGATGCTCCATCCCTCAGTGCCGATGACATGGGCACCCTGTCAAAGCTGAATAGCTGCCTACTGACCCCTCCTCTTCATCAAGGGGGACTTGTTAATAACATCCTGAGCTAAAACTGCACCGGCACCAGCTGGCAGGCACGCTTGTGAACCTACAAAACCCACCCTGAAGACAAGCAGGACCTCTGAAACCTGCAGAAGCAAGACCAGAATTTTTCCTTCATCCCGAGATTAACTGCAGAAGAGTGCTACAACAGCTATTCATCAACACCACCACCTAAAGCCTCCCTTACTGCATATATCAATGTGTCTAGGGCTGTGACTAATGTAAGAGGCACCACCCTAAAAAAGGAAGAAAAATGAAGAAACCATCAGTGTTGCGCATCAAGTCAGTTGTATCAAGCTAATTTTTTAATGTAAAGATTTGGAGTAAATACGGGCACAAAAAAAAAGAGGCCTTCTTTTTAATCTTCTCCTGATAAAGAAATGCAAAATATTAAATCAGTTTAGGTTTATTTCAAGTAGTCTTAAAGAGATAAATAAAAATAAGCTTCCAAAACACCCAGGAAAGCGACACAAGCCTGTGATCCCGCAGAGGCTATACGGATGCTGAGCCACACGTAAAATACTGTTTGCATATGTGAAGTTCAGCACACAACAGACTTCTGAGAACCGAGTAATGTCAAATAAAAGACTAGCTGTGTTAATAGCTATATTTACTTTTGGTGTTGCTATATTCAACTTTCCAATAAGACAGTGTAGGTAGAGGAATTAATTGTCTGGGTGCTCGCAGAGGAGAGCCCACCTTCTCTAATGACCCATCCAACTGGGTCAGCCTGAGCCTCATGGCAGAAATGAGCAATAAAAAGTTTAACACTGTCTGAAATAATCCCGGATTTCATTTAATCTCCCTCCTACTACTAAAAATAACAGAGAGCAATAAACTCTCAGATGGTGCATATTGCGAGAGCTGCCATTTAATCTTGCTGATGAGAAAAAGAAAAAGCAACAGACCCCTTTTCTCAGCTTCCCAGCACTCAAAATTTTGGTTTTTTCCTGTACTGTTGGAATATGCACCTACTTCCTTGAATTAACATCTCCAAATAACACACACAGGGGCTATTTTCCTACACATAAACATGCCTTCTCTGTTCACAAGAGTATAACTGGCTTTGGGAAGAAATATAAAAGAGTTACTAAAGCCAATAAATAATTTCCTCAGCCACACATATGGCTTCTAAGTTTAATAGCAATTATGTCATTTTTATATATGATTCACTTGATGTTGTTTTTATGTGAATCATTTGACATATATAACTCCAGCAGATTTCTTAAATAAGCATATCACCAGAGACTAAATTACTAATCAATTAACCAATTTCTCCCCACCCCCCCCTTCCCCAACTTGGCATGCAATTAAGAGAGAAGACTAAACTTAGAAAGGCAGTTGAGAAAATGAGGTTTGATAAACCTTAGATTTTCATTTTGGGGGGAGGAAGGGGATTGCAGAGCAATAAACTGGAGGCTACAGCAAGCACACAGATAAGACGACTTTGCGTTCAGCTGTCTCCTTGGTGGGACCTGAAGAGCATCCCTGCTGCCCCCCACAGTTCTCCAGCACCCCAAATGTGGTGTAGTCACCCCGCACACGGCTCGTGGGGCTGCAGCCCTTTGTCCTTCCCCTCACAGGAGCGGCACAAACGTGGCCACAAACACCTGCAGCTCAGCACTCGAGCAGAGACACCGATACCCCCAAATACACGACGTTATAATTCTCACTTCTCTTCTTGCCGGGGATAACGGGGGAGGCCAGCGCTGCAGAGGGAACAGGGAAGGAAACAGCCCAGTCGGAGAGGTGTTTACGGTTTTCTTGCCTGACCTCCTCGCGCTCTCACCACAACGCACACCCTTCTTTCCAGAAGAAATTTTATGCCCTGCAACACCCCTTCCTCATTTTCAAACCGTTCACCACCCTGGTGCTCAGTAACCTGTGCCTTGGCCGCAGGCAGCAAACCAGCTCTTTCTCCCCTTTCCTGGAGGCACACAGCTGGGAATCCCCTTCCAGTCTAATATCAGATCAGCTCCCCGTGCTTTCAGGATCAACGATCAGCAAGGTTTTGTTTTTCCAGCTTAACTGTTTTTAGCATATTTCCATTAGCTCGCGGCTCAGCATATAAAGGCAAAATACCTGACTCATTGCATTTATGGGGCTCGAGTGAAGGAGGCACAGGCATTTTCTACACTCTTCTTGTTACTCTGTTTGGAGAAGAGGCATCTTTCAGAAGGAAAGCCACTTCTCTTGCTAGAAAATAGAAAACTAGTTCTAATGCCTTCAACTTTAACCACATGCAAAGGCTCTACACCTATAGCAATTTTGCATCAATTATTTCTGTCCATCTTACAAACTGCACCAGCTAACACATAAATAGAGGAGTCCTCCCTCACAAATGTACAGAGGAAGAGATACCAGCTCACAGAAACTACTCACAGCAGCTATCTATGTACTTTGGCTAGTATCAAAAGAACAATTAAGCACACGCTTAATATAATCACACAAGTAAATGCACTAACTCCTTTAAGATAACCTTATTTGCTTGTTTTATTTAAGAACATATTCAAGAGATTTGCTTGAAGAAACCAAAGCAAACAGCAAGACCAGAGCTCAGACACTAAACATCCACAAGACCAACCATTCCAAGCCTTTTCCAGCACAAAAAGGAAATTCAGGTTTCACTGTTTAGTATTTAAACACAGAGACATCACAAGCTACCACAGCACATTTTCTCAACTTTGTTTTCCCACCTCCAATAGCTGGTCTTACCTTAAAAACAAGTGGACTCTTTCTTCTTTCCTTCTCTCCTTCCTCCCTTCCTTGACTCGAGAAACAGGAGAGCCCAGCTCTTCCTTATCACCTCCCTGCAGTCAGGCCCAAGTGAAGGCACCTGTGCTTCTGCAGGGTGCAGTGGTGAGGCAGAAGCAGCCCCACCTGTGCCAGCAGCACACCATGGCCAGGAAGCCTCAGCAATGGTGAGCTGAGTGTGAAGGCTTTCCTCCACCATGCACACCTGGGTGCACGTGAAGGAGGTTTCTGAAAGTCCATAAACTAAGCCATCTAAGTTAGCAAGTGAGATGTTTGAGGCTTACGCATGTACATCTACTGGGACCAGTAACAATCCTCCTCCTAGGGTGAGCAGGCACCCTCATCACCTATCTCTGTTAATGGTGGTAGTCACACACAGTTTTGCCTACAGGTAAAAATACTTACTTAGGTGTGGGAAAGCTGTCTTCTAGTCCTTTACCTGACTCACAGTAGAAACTGGTTGTTTCCTCCCCAGCGTGTACGGTCAGTTTTGGGCCCCTCACTACGAGAAAGACATTGAGGTTCTGGAGCGTGTCCAGAGAACAGCAACGAAGCTAGTGAGGGGTCTGGAGAACAAGTCTGATGAGGAACGACTGAGGGAACTGGGGTTGTTCAGCCTGGAGAAAAGGAGGCTGAGGGGAGACCTTATCGTTCTCTACAACTACCTGAAAGGAGGGGGTAGCGAGGGGGAGTTGGTCTCTTCTACCAAGTAACAAGTGATAGGACAAGAGGAAATGGCCTCAAATTGCGCTGGGGGAGGTTTAGATCAGATATTAGGAAAAATTTCTTCACAGAAAGGGTTGTCAAGCATTGGAACAGGCTGCCCAGGGACATGGTGGAGTCACCATCCCTGTAGGTATTTAAAAGATGTGTAGATGTGGTGTTGAGGGACATGGTTTAGTGGTGCTTTTTGGCAATGTTGTTGGTGGTTGGACTTGATGATCTTAAAGGTCCCTTCCAATCTAGATGACTACATGATTCTATGATCCCAAATCATTGTGATGAGAGGTTTCCTTGGTTTCTACAGTTGAGGATGCTCCTCTGGGTCTCGACCACTTTATAGTAGTGGATTCAAGAAGAGAGTAACAGGAGCTGTTGGGTAAAACACCTCCTAAGCAGCCCTAAGATCTCAAACGTGCTGCTGCATTTGCACACATGCTCATATTGAAGTGCAGTAGTTTCAAGAGGATTGGAAAAATCTTTGTACACTCAGGGGCAATGTCATTTTTCTGGATAGCGGGTATTTGGATCCAAATCATTATCACAAGTCAGGAGAAGGCAATATTCAATGCTGACCTTCTCCTGTAGCAAATCCTCTGCCCATAGTCCCTCCTTGCCCCTGTGTGCAACCCAGCACGCTCAAAGTGACCTCCGAAAACTTGAAGCCCTCAGGCAAATGAGGTGTGGAGCAGTGATGTGGTGAATCACAGCAGCTTTAGGCACAAAACAGGCAGTAAATCACCTGCTGGCATCGGGCGTTAGCACATCTGTGCGGGATAGGAGCATCAGGGTCAGGAACTGAAACCTGGGCGAAGGGAGGAGCAGGGGGGGCTTGTGGCACCCAAAGGGCGAGATGAATTTGCCTAATGAAAACACCTCAGAGACACCAGGATACTTGTCAGCCCTTGAAAAGTTAGCTTGGAGGTGAGCTGTGTTCACACTGAGGTAAGCAAGTCCATGAAGTCTGTTTCTTACAGCAGTCGTCCTCTCTCCTGCCTCTCACTCATCGTATCAGGTGCCTATACCAGCTGCTCATGCTCAGACATTGCAGATTATCACTGATAGGAGCTCTTCACTCCTAGAAATTTTGTTCATTTTCATTCAAAACCTGTTTTTTCTCCCTTTTCCTTCTGCTGTAGAGATCTGGCAATCTGGTTTTATAAAACAAATGATTCCCCCCCAAAGACAAGTGTGCTGACAGGAGTCAATACAGCTGGTTTGACTCCCCCGAGACATGGCTTGTTCAAGGTGAAAAGCCAGCTGGGCTTTCTTTACCTGGCTGGTTCACGACTGTTATAAACAAGAAAGTTATGAGCAAATGGAATTCACCTCCTCCCTGTGCATGTCTGCCAAGACTATCTTCCCTGCCCACGAGACGGGAACTTCAGCATCTGAGATGTGACTGCATCGTGGAGGACCAGCTTTGGAGCACCTGTCCCAGCTCTTGGGCACGGCCCACCTCCCAGTTTACTGGGCAGCGTTTTCCAGCAGGGTGGTACCTAATGCTGCCCTCTTTTCCCCACATCATGTACGTTATCTCTGCTGGTGTATGTGCAGCTGCTCCAATGTTCATCCCAGGACACTACCTTTGTTTTGTGAAGACTCGGTTCCCTTTGCAGGGGTGCCTATGAACCTGCGGCAATCAGCTGTGGCTTCCAGAGAACCACGTGTGCTTCCTCAAAGCTTTGGAAAACACTGAAGCTCGAACGCTTCTCAAAAGTGAATCCCCCCGCCTTCTTTTTAATCTTGTTTACTGCGTACACTTGATTAATACAGCCACACTCTGAGGCTACACATTATCAACACCACATGCCCTGGTCCAACAGAAACCAGGGCAACAACATCAGCAATAAAGCCCCAGCTTTGCAGAAAAAGTAACTGCAAAACACACCTACACCGCATACCAACCGGCACGTCTTCTGTCGCTTCTCCACCTTCCTCACCTCCCTTTTCCTGCGGTGGGTCCATCTGTCCTCACTTGGGAGCTTTGATTTCACACATCTTTACCCACCGTGTCTACCCTACTCGCTGTGTCATCCTCAGGCACTTTGTGAGTTGTAAACCTGCACAGCAGTTACACTGTGCGGTTTCCCATTGCTCCCAGCCTGCCCCGACTTCTGTATTTTCTGCTGCCGACAAACCCACCTTCCATCTGTCACCGGGCCCCAGGGCACACGCCCTCACCCACCCCCCGTTTCATGTGGTCTGCGCTCTGGATGTCGGCAGTGCGAGCTCCTTGTGCGCTCTGCCTGCCGAGTTCCAGTCATCAGTACCGCGTGCCCTGCCATAACCAAATGAAATAATCCTACTGGCAGGAGGGTGGAGATACTTTTGCAGAGTGGTCCCAGCCTTCCTTCGTTCCCTTCTCCATGGCTCGCTCATCCAAGCTGCGCCCCTGTAGACCCTCCATGTGGTCACACCAGGAGGGCTGATGATGTCCTACTGGGCTGTATCCCAGGAGCACCCAGCTCAGGAGCTCCTGCTATGCTTAATACACTTAAGAAAACTTCACAAGTGCAAATGAGTCCTGAGAAACATTCACACAAGAAAGGTATCCCAGATGCAGAATCACAAAATAGAATCATAGAATCATAGAATGGTTTGGGTTGGAACAGACCTTAAAGATCACCTAGTTCCAACCCCCCTGTCATGGGTAGGGACATCTCCCACTACACCAGGTTTCTCAAAGCCCCGTCCAACCTGGCCTTAAACACCTCCAGGGATGGGGCAGCCACAGCTTCTCTGGGCAGCCTGGGCCAGTGCCTCACCACCCTCACAGTCAAGAATTTCTTCCTGATACCTAATCTAAATCTATGCTCTTTCAGTTTAAAACTGTTCCCCCTCATCCTATGGCTCCCCTCCCTGATCAAGAGTCCCTCCCCAGCTTTCCTGCAGCACCTTTAGGTACTGGAAGGGGTTCTAAGGTCCCCCCGGAGCCTTCTCTTCTCCAGGCTGAACAACCCCAACTCTCTCAGCCTGTCTTCATAGAAGCACTGCAGCCCTCTGATCATCTTTGTGGCCTCCTCTGGACTTCCCCCAACAGGTCGGTGTCCTCAGTACAAACAATCTCTACAGCTCCAAACCTGACACAGAATGATTGGATTGGACCAGTCAGACATGCTCTGAAAAAAGTCAAAAAGACTAAAAACTAACTAGAAAGAAAGCAGAGTGGCTATTTTGCTAGCAAAGCAAAATATTTAAGGACCATTCTTGCTTCCCCGTGACATAGTTGATCAATTAGGAAATAACTAACCTGGTTCAATTTAAATGTTGTCATACATTATGTGACAAAGATATTAACATTTTCCAGGTTTTTCCCTACCCCAGATTGATTGATGCTGCAAAAGGAAAGACAAAGGTTGGCCTAGATGAATTTTCAGGAGTCTTGCTAAAGTAAATTTCATATATTTAGAGAAATTGCATGCTGCTGATATATATTATCGGCCTACAGAATGAGACAAACACACCCACCCAAGGAAAAGGATTAACTGAAATAATGCCATTTCTAGGAATTAAAGTTATTGGAATTCAAGCTGAAGCCCATTTCCAATACGCAATCTTAATGTGATCCTGAGGGAGCTCTGAAATTATCATCTTCAAGTAAGTGATCTTTTCATGCAATTTTATTCTAGCACTATATCTAGGTATCTTCTCCATAACTTCTATGTCCACAAGCTTATTTATCTCCTTGCTAAAGTTCAAAATCTAATTTCCAACACAGGTTACTTACTGTAATAAACTGTACAAGCTTTAAAGTGACAAGTTGAAAGATACAATTTTTTAGAGTTATGAATTAATAGCCATATATGTCAAAGAAAGTGCCAACTTTTTCATATTTATAGATATATTATTGAAATGATAAAAAATGAACTGAGGAAAGAGAAAAGAAGTGAGGAGAACTACATATAATGAATCAAACATACTTAACAAGACATGTACAGACACTTTAGTGTGCATCTCTTTTATTACATTACATTAATCAAATTCTGCTAAAGACATCCATCTAAGCGAAGTGTCACAGTGATATTCTATAAAAACATTCTTTTGAAAAAGAGTCTTCCCTGACAGCGGTATCAACTATACTGTCTTAAGTGATTGTCAGGACTGCATTACTCAGAAATTAAGAGAATTTATGTAAGTGCCTTGCGAGCTCCCCTGAAGAAAAAATAATTTAATTGGAGCAAGTGTACAAACTCTGATAAAGGCTGGTAAAACACGGATAAGTGATTTAACTTAGAGAAGCATGAACGAAAGAGGGGGAGGAGTAGTTCTGCTTCTTCCTTCTTTGGTTCCCAGCACCAATAGACTTTCTTAGTCTGGAAAATACTGGAAGAAAATCTTCCCCTCTGCTAAAATGGGTAGAATATGAGCGTTTTTTCCTAAGTTATCCAGCAAGATCTGATCAGCTGGGATTTTGGGGGTGTTGTTTTGTGGGAGTTTTTTACATTTATTTATTTATTTATTCTAATGAGCTTACAAACAGCTGTCAGGAAGGCGATGGAGGTTTCTTTGCCATGCAGATGTGAGGCCCAGATGTGGCACTGCTCGGCATGGCCCGGCCCGTTCTAGCAGGCTGGCGCATGGGTCGTGTCCATGCGCAGGCTCAGAGCGTACATCAGGCCTGACATGGTGTTCTGCCGTCCTACTGACAGACCAGACACTGCAAACCAATGGGCTCATTACAGGTAACTCGGTATTTTTACAACCTATTGTAGCCACTCATTTTGTGGTGGGATTTATAGTGGGTCTCCATTTGTAGCTTAAAAAAAACAATGTGGAATTAAAACTTTAATTTTTGCGTTATTTCACCTCCTTTTTTCAAACAGCCTAAGCCAGGATTTCTTAACTTCTACCATGCTTAGAAAAAGTGTGAATACCAGAATTCCCATCGAATAGTGAATTTGGATTACAAGAAGCCACTTTCAGACTCCAGCACCGGCGAGCCACAGAGAACAAGAGGTGAACGGTATTGCATCACTGCTCCTCCATTATTTAGATGCAATGGGATTCATAAATCCACGGAGGTGACATCCATTAGGTAGCATTAAGGTAGTACTGGTATTCCCATCAGCGCTGGGCTTCTCGTTGGGGGGTTGATTTTACTCCCCTGCAAATCAAGGGAAAGCTCCTCGGGGTTATCCCTTAATGATGTGGCATCAAGTGTCAAAATATAAGGCAAGAAAACAATTCGCAGGGAACAGTTTTATCTAAATGATTCCCCGCCAGATCACAAAAGCAATGATTTGCTATTCCAAATTATTCACTAATTTTACCATCAAACTATTAGCCTGGATGTTATTCAAAACTCAAAGTCAACACTACAAAAGCTGAACATAAAATTCACCATTTGCATAACTTATTAACTGAAATATGTAATTCATGTGACAGACAGAACATCAACTTCAAACTGTGTTTTCAGCCACAACGAGAGCTGTTTGATCTACACGGGTTAGTTCAGGCATCTACTCAGGGAAAAAGCACACACACACACACACACAATTTGTCAAACTAGTCGATGCAGTGCAATTTTGCAGTGAACTGTGTAAATACGGGAGAATGGTGAGCACATCGAATCAAAATTCTGCCATGAATTCAAACTAATATTTACCGAACATCCAGTTCACTGTTCGCTCAGCTGCTCTTATCAATGTTATAATAAACTATAAATCCTAGCGAGCCCTGAGGCAACTTAACTGCTGTGGTGATGCTGGAGGGTGATTAGGAAAAAAACTAAAGATAAGATCCATTGTTTTTTTCATGGTTGTGCACATCATTTTTCTATTTCTGATGCTTTATGTGTGATAATCTGAGCTTCCTCAGAGGTAAATTCTCATCTAATCATAAGTCCCCACACATCAACAGAACATATCCTATGTGGTCTAACAACAAAAAAAACAGAGAGCAAGAAGTGCTTCATTAAGAACATGGATTTAACCTACTGTAAGCTCATTTTTAGGCTGCAACAAAAGCCCCGGAAAAGGTGAAAATTAAAAGATGCCACCTAAAGAGCTCTCTAAAATTAGAATTAATTTTAGTCTGCCTGAAAAAAAAAAATCTGGATGGTGCTGAGAGTTATGAAGATGGGGGCTATTTTAAAAAAATATATATAATATCAAACAAAAAGGAAAAAGCGGCCCTATTAAAAAAACAGGGGAGGTATCATATTCTGCCGGTCAGCGTTATACCTATATCAAATGAAAATATACTGACAGAGCCCGTCCTGTGGCATGTTCGATACACCCAACATGCAGACATGGGATCCAGGGTTGCAGCGAGGTTGGGACGAGAGGAGGAAGGGCACCACAGGTGGGGGCAGAGGAGGTGCGGAAGGGTCACCTCTCACTTAGGTAGCCCCACAATTGCTGGAGAAGGGTCTTGGGTTTCAAAGGGACATTAAAAAGCCATATATTCTGGTCCACAACCACTCACCGCAGTACTGGGAGGCAGGGGACATCTCCTGACACTATTTTTGGGTTGGAGCATCCCTGTCTCAGACGGGTTCTGTTGCTTGGCCTGATCCACCCCAACCAGAGCAATAAACCAGGAGGACGAGGTGACTTAGTATCAGGTGGGCTATTAATAATTATTTCCCCCTTTCCCAGTGTTTCTCCTTCTGTCCCTGCCTGGGTTGGCACCCCGGGGAGCCCACCCCTGGCTCTCGCAGGCCAGGCTGACCTTTCTCCTGGCGGTCCCGGCCAGCCGCGTGTCGCTCGCACGCATGGCACTGCCAGGATCAGCCCCAGCAACTGGAATTTGTCTCCCTCTAAGTGACAGCTGCCATTTTAATGATCCAGCAGCGAAGGTGAATTTCATCTCGGGAGGCAGAGCAGGAATGTAATAAAAAAAAAAAAAAAAAAAAAAAAAGAATAAAAGAAGAAAAAGTGTTTCCACAAGAAGCTCCTGAAGATCAGATGGCTAGGAAGTGATTTGGGGGTGAATTCTATATTTAAAAAATATTTTTAGCCAATTTAACAGATAACTTAACCAGTTACTACGTTGCACTGATGTATATTTATAACTCTATTTGAATAGATTTGTATTAAATTGTCTGATTTTCAGTGGTTCTTAACAGAACGCGACTCTTCCGTGTCCTCATCTGCCTGGTGAGATTGTCCAACGACAGCCCCCTGCCAGACTATTACACTTTAAAAATCATTTCAGTGACTTTCCCCCTTGGTAATGAGATGGAGTGATTAGAAGAGCTTTCACAATTACCCCTCCGTTTTCCTTTAAGACACATATGAAAATTCCTTCCCTTTCTCAGCCCTTGGCACGTTCAGAGTTACTGTTCCCACTCACAGCTGTCACTACCATGCAAACTTAATAAATTCCATCTATGCATGACTTACTTAGCTAACCTCCATCCACCAGAGATATTCGCTTCTTACTCAGACAAGCAGGACAATAACACAGTAAAGCTTCAAAACAATAGCTCTCGTGTTTCAAATATGTATAATATTGCAAGGGGCTTATCCCAGCCCTGGTGATTCTACCCTAACAGAAAGGAGCTGTTCTTTCATACTATTTAACTTTTGGAATTCCCCCCCTTTTTTTTTTTTTTTTTTTTGGAGGGGTGGTTGCTTTTTTTTATAGTGGATTTGGGGAGGTCGGTTTTGGTTTGTTTTTCTTTTTTTTTTTTTTTTATAATTCAAAAGTAGTTTAAAATCCACAGGACAGCCAATGGTTAAAGAGAGCTCTTCCAAAAACATAAAGGTAATTACAAAGGCAGAATTAAATAAAGGAAGAGTTAAAATGGACAGGGTTTCCCTCACTGAGCAGAATGCAAGCAGCCGGACTCTGACCTAACCCACCTTTGAAATTTCCAGCAGCAAATGAAGCCTCTGGAACTGTTACAAATTTAAATCCGCATAACCTAGAGTAAAATCTGGCCCCCGAACAATTTTGTTAGCAGCAAATTTGTCATGCGCGTTAAACCTTACCCAACACCAGCCTCAGGTCACGTCAGCTGGGACCCTGCACCGCGCCGGATACCTTTCCCCTTTGCCACCTTGTCCGTCAGTGGAGCAATCAGGTCTTTTTGGAACAGCTCAGCATTTTTCAGAATTAACACCATAAGAGAAGTAATCATGCCTATGTTAAATAAATACTCCCAAATGCCAGGTAAAATGCACATCAGAGAGCGTCAGGCAGCCCCACAAGGTATCTGGAGGCAGTAGAACAAAGTATGCTTCACTTTGCATTAGAGCGGGCGAGCGTTGAAGCCTACGAGCAACAGAAAAATGCAGGATGAGTAATTTTACTAGGTGCTTCCTCGCAAGATTTCCTGGGGCCAAGCACGGTCCTGCCTTCCAACCTACGCAATTTTGATTAAATCACTAGCTGTTTATCCCTATGCCCCAAAACGACAGGAGCCAGATGCAACAGGACTGAACCCTAACACAGGTAAGGCAGGAAGAGGGGTAGGGCTGCTAACGCTGGTACCTGCTGGATCCACTTGGGTGTGGGGATGGGCATTGGAGAGGTTCATTCAAGTCTTTCATCGTTCAGTTTATCCTGTTGGATCTCCTCTAGATCATGTTAAATGATGGATTTCCAGACAGATTTAACCTACCACATATTGCCTCGGTGCTGTGATACAGTAGATCCGGTGCAATTTTGAAAGCCTGAATCCAGAAGAGTAGGATTTGAAACAGGGTGCAGCCTTTCAGAAAACAGCTTTTCTTTTGGGTGATTTTATATTTTAGAGCTTTTGGGCAAACTTGAAAAAAGGGGTCGCAAGAAGCAATGTTTGCTTGGAGCATCTCTTCCTCTGCTCACCCTGCACTGCTGATGGCAGTCTTGACCTGACTCTATGGACCACGGTCCTTGAACTCCAACCCCTTGCTGCTACCAGACCTGATCCTGCCCGGGTGCCCCTGCTCAAGGTGGATCAGAGGAAGCTTGAGGGCGTTCAGTGAGTTTGCAAGAAATCTGGACTTTTTCCTCAACCAAAGCTTGCTTAAGCTATCTGCCCTAATCTTTCAAAGAAAAAGATGGCACAAAAACTGGGACGCACAAACGTATCAGAAAGGTGTAATGCGTAACAAATATAGTTTAAAGACGCCATTTATGGCGTATTCATACAATTAAATTCTATTATAGTCTCAATTTCCACTTGGAAAATGGATGTCATAAGAGCACGTATAAATTATTCACATCTTTGCTAAATGAAGGGCTATCAAAAAATTGTCATAGGCTATCCATACGCAGTATGACTTGAGACACAGTTGACAATGTAACTAATATTTTTAATATCCCAGTTATTTTGTAATTACAAGAACACTGATATTTCACAGTACTAGTTCCAAGTGTGAAACTAGGAGGACTAGTAAACTTGGCCGAACCTATGGGCTTGATCCTGCATCCTTTGAAAACCCCAAGCTAGAAGCGCGCGGTGTTTTTATGGACCGGTGGGTACTTTTGGGTATGCACAGAATGAAGAAATAGAGCCCCATAGTGGTTAATCCCCAAAGCTAAAAATAAAAACAAAACAAAACCCTACTGAAAGCAAAGCCTTTTAAGCTGCTATCTCATATTTTAAGCGATTTATTAAAATGTTAATTATCTGAATAACATTATGCTTGAATACAAGGGGAAAAGGCATTTTTAAAATTGTGCGCTTTTTTAACTGGGAGGGTAATTCACAGATTTCTTCCAAAATGACAATTTCTTTTTTATTCAGCAGCTTGAACACTAAGTCAGAGCACTCTTCAGACTGCAAATATAGCAATTATCCCAAGTAATGCTTTGACACTGTTACCACAGGCAAGTGGCCAAAGTGCATCAGCAGTCAAAATATCTAAGCAAGTTAACAAGCTCCTTTTACTCTCAGCAGAGCAGGAGAAGAAAGGGAATCCAACCCCTGAGAAATGTTAAAATAAAAGAGAAAGAAAAGCTGCTGGTGTTTGTTAAAGAAAATGGTGTCACTGTCTGGGCCTGATCAAGGTGTAATATCTGAGTCCCTGACAGATGTCCCTGGCTGTGTGGGATGGGGAGGGCTCTCCCCGAGCATCTCTGCCGCGTGTCCCCGGCTAATGACTGGCTGCAGCCCACCAGGACCCGCCGTCAGCCCACACCTTGCTCCTTGGTTTGGTGCTCTCGCTCCTCTCTCTTTGCCCCATTTTCTTTTTTTTTTTTTTTTTTTTTTCTTTTTCAGCTCCATTTGCAAAATGCCCCCACATGTACCATACAAAAGACATCTAAACTCATTAAGGAAATTCCCAAAGAACTATTAACAAATCATTTTGCTTCAGCCAGAGATATCAGATTTAATTAGGTGAGCGGTGTTGATGGGGTGCAAAAACAAAAGCCATCTCCTGTCTGAAAAGGTTCAGGTCCTATGTAGGCCCCATTCTTTCCTCTATGGCACAGACAATAATTGAGCATTTTTTTAAAGGACATAGGGATGAAAAGAGGAGTCTGTCTCGCAGACAAAAGCTTTCAACTAAGATTTGTTTTCCTTTCTCACCAGGTGACTTAAAGGGAAAAAATCTTCAGCTGTAAAGAAATGGCTATAACCTACGGTGAGAACACAGCGACAGAGAATATAAAACAGCTCTAACAAGCATAATTTTTTGCAAGTGATTAATCAAAATGTATTTAGCCAGTCATTTTCAATGATAATCAAAAGACCTGCTTAAAACAATAATCATTTCGCAATAATAACAGTTATGTTCATCCAAACGCAGGCAAGCTCCGCTGCCTGGAATGAAACGTCAACGTTGGACCCTGCTACGATGCCCCGAATGACTAAAGGGTTTCTCCGACTGGGAAAACACCAGGATGGAGCCTACAGGTTGCACAGATTAATGCCCTGTACAACACGGTAATGCAGAGTACCGGGGAGCCAAAGGTTTATTTTTCCTCGCTTGTTTTAAATCTTTGGGTTAATGCTATTTGTAGGTCTGGCCAGTTGTCATTTTAGGGCGGTATTATCTGGGTGGTAGGATAATACCGCCGCGTTACTTGGTGTGTAATGGGAATGTTTTTCTAACAGCTTCCAGAGACTCCAGAGATCACATATTGTTAAAGAAACACCTCGTTCCATTTTTATTTTTTTTTTTTTAAATACATCTTCAAATTAAGAGGCTTAAGAAATACTAACAATTGACATTTGCCTTTGTGGTACCAGCTATTCCTCCAGACCTTTAAGCGTATTCCTCATCTCTCTTTCCCCCTTGTACTGAGATGAGAAAAAAGCAAATCCCACGTTAGTCGTCGGCATATCAGATCTGAGACCGCTCTGGGTTCTAAGAATATATCTTTATAATTTAAGGCTTACAAGGAGCATGCACCAATTAACGCCATGGAGCAAGCTTTTGATACAAATCATCATTAAATAAACACGCCGACGCTTTTCAGAACCAGAAGCTACAAATGATAACAAAAGAAGTCAGCAGATCCAGCGTGAAAGCGCAAAAACCTCCTCCAAAATGTACCCTGATGCCATTACACAAAAAGCAGCGGCTCACTGAGCTGCCATAAGCAAAAAAAAAAAAAAAATTTAAAAAAAAAAAGGAAGGAAAAGTTTTAAATCTGCCATTCTAATTTTTAATTGTCTGAAAATGTTTAACGGTGTATGTTTTACGCCTGCAAGAGATAAGCGCCGCAATCCAGGACAGGAAGAGTAACAGGACACTCTTCTAGTCCTAAAAGTCAACAAAAAATAATTTGGAAGTATTTTTAACTTATTTTATCTGAAGCCCTGACAGTTAATTTGGTGTGAAAAACTGCAACAGTAGAAAACAGATGTTAAGGGGCAAGCATATAGTTAAGGTCAAAACAAACATAAAACACAGCTTCCATTTCTAAGGGGAAAAAAAGAAAAAAAAAAAAAAAGATTTGTCCAGCAACAGGTTTTATGCTAAACCTGCTTTTTTATTGTTCTGCTTGTGATATCTGTAGACTACACAATGCAATACTGTCTGCCATAGTGCAATACCTCTCAGCACTAGTAATTTAAGACTTTCTTCCCTGTAATACACTAAACCATCATAACCTGTCTCTTCCTATTTAGTTTAACCTACAACCACCACATACTGATTTGGCTGTGTGTGGCTTTCTCTATTGCCATTTATTACTCCGCTCGACTCCTGAAATTCTGTTTGCAATTTAAGGCCACAAATTAGAAGCGTAAGTCATCTGTTTCCTATAATCCCCCTGTCAGGGCTGGAATCACATTTGGAGCTCAGCACCAAGCGCGGTCCTGGGCCGGCGCTGCCGCCCCGATTGGCCACGCGGGCTAAAAGCTGCGCTGGGAATAAAGAACAGGCAGCTCGGCGCAGGGCTGGAGGCGGCGCGGAGAGGCGAGAGGGAGAAGCCAGCCGGCTGCGCAGGAGAAATAAATACTATTTTACAACCGTAACCTTTGGAAATGTTCGAACCAAGCGATGGGGGATTGCTGGGAGAGCTTTTGTATAGATACGTATACATATTTTTAGTTTTTTAGATATATTTTTTTTTCCAGCCATCCTTTAGGGATGGTTATAACTTACTTATTCAGTCTGAATCTTGGACGAGTTCTGCCACCTTTGTCATGCAGCACATTTTCTCAGTGCTGTCTTTTGCTGTCCTAATTAACCGTTTTCCCCCCGCACGGCAGACTCTATACAGAGCTAAAATGGAGATTTTAACGCACTGACTCCATTTTTCTCCTTTTTTTCTGTAATTATTCTAATGAATCCATGCATTTGCTCCTTTGATGCCACTGGAAAATGATTTTAAGTATGTAGATGAGAAATCTTAAAAGCGGATCCCTTTTTTTTTTCCTGACAACGAAACCTTAGTTAAAATAAAAAATAAAAAAAAAAAACAATTCTTTCATGCAAACATTTGGGGTTATGTCCACGATTTGAATATTATTTTCTTTCCTTTAAGATGTTTTAATAGCAGTCCCTGACCACCACTGATAGGAGCAAAAATCAGGCAGTATTTCTCAGTTTAGATTATTTTAAACTTTCTCTTTATTGCACTGTGAGTGAGACAGCGTATCCTGTTACCTTCTGAAAAGAGCAAGATAACGCATCTGCAAAGACCCCAATTCAGAACAGCAGTCAGTGGGAAAAATATCTCTAGCTAATAGCTCAATGGGAGAACTACTCTGCTTTGAGGAGTGGGGGGGGAGGGAGGAATAAATAAATAAAAAAGAAAACTAGATTCCATTAATAAAAATTCCTCCAACTGACTCATATTTACTAATAAATCTACTTTTACATGGGCTTTGAACTTCTAACAAGCAAATCAACTTGTTTTAAGTAGCATACACTGGTCATGTAGACAGCCAAATGCTGAATTTTGCAGTGTGATCCAGGCTGAGTTGCAGCAAATATTTTTTCCCTTGGATTTAAGCAACACAATAAAAACCTTATAATTTTTGTTTAAGTTAGAGAAGTCCTAAAAAAGAACATTCCACTGCTCTTTGTGCTTCTGTAACTTAAAAATTGGCTGTGCTTTTAAGTGAAATTTGGCAGGCTGTTAGTCTACAATGTGACTAGGATATTTGGACATAACAAAATTGGCCAAGATATGATATTTTAAATGGAACTACTGTTCATGCAGTTTCCTAAGGAATTTTTTTTTTTTTACTATGCATTTGGTATTACAGTTTTATACACACAAATAAATACGTATTATGAGTCCATAATATACAAACGCAAAGTATTGTCAAGATGCATTTACAGCGTGTACTGTGATGATTCCTGAGCAAAAAAGGCTCTCTCATAATAATGAATGCCCATTATTATAAATAAGCACACAGTAGAAATAACTCAGGGCACACAAAAGCACACGCAAGCCACTTGGTTTGTTCCAGAGCTCAGACACCAGCGCTACTATTGCCGAGCTCTGCAGTGGAAGAGCAACTGGAGTCCTGCCATAGAAACGAGCAGCATGCTAAGGAGCAGATGTTCCTCTTTGGAAGGGTGTGTGTTGGGGGGGAAAGTCTTGCACTAAAATGTTGGTGGCCCGTTCTGGGTTTATGAGGCAACCCAACTGCTGAGATGTTGCCCTGGAGCTCTGATGGACATGTCTACTAAAAATCTGGAAGCGGTAGGAGGTAACCCTACACCAGCACTTAAGAAACATCAAGAGGTATTTAAGAGACGTGTAGACGTGGTGCTGAGGAACATGGTTTAGTGGTGGTTTTGGCAGTGTTAGGTTAACGATTGGACTTGATGATCTTAAAGGTCCCTTCCAACTGAGACAATCATAGAATCATAGAATTGCTGAGGTTGGAAGGGACCTTTAAGATCATCAAGTCCAACCATTAACCTACCCTGGCAAAAACACTTCTAAACCATATCCCCAAGTACTACGTCTGCCCTTTTTTTAAACAACCTCCAGGGATGGCGAACCCACCACCTTCCTGGGCAGCCTGTTCCAACGGTTGATAACCCTTTCAGGGAAAAAATTTTTCCTAATATCCAATCTAAACATCGCCTGGGATAACTTGAACCCATTTCCTCTCATCCTATCACTCATCACTAGGGAGAAGAGGTCAGCCCCCACCTCTCTACACCCTCCTTTCAGGGAGCTGTAGAGAACGATAAGGTGTCCCCTCAGCCTCCTCTTCTCCAGGCTGAACACCCCCAGTTCCCTCAGCCGCTCCTCATCAGACTTGTCCTCCAAACCCCTCACCAGCTCCATTGCTGTTCTCTGGACACACTCCAGTGCCTCAATGTCCTTCTTGTAGTGAGGGGCCCAAAACTGAACACAGCACTCGAGGTGGGGTCTCACCAGTGCCGAGTACAGGGGGACGGTCACTGCCCTGGTCCTGCTCACCACACTGTTCCTGATACAGGCCAGGATGTCATCCTCTGATTCTATGATTTTGAAAGTTGTGTTTAACTACCGTTTTAAACCTATGTCAAGGGCCAGGAGCCTTCTTCTCCTTCATCAAAACTTCACACACTTCCAAGTTCCCAGAATAATGTGCACGTCAAAAAATACCCTGACCATCTTGCTCAGTAGAAAGAGGGTTTGCGTGTGCCAGGTTCCTCACAGACAGACACATGGTATAAAGTCAAATTGGCCATTGCTTTTATTAATTACCAATTGAACCAAACTGAGCAACTTAACCCCAGGCCTGGAAGCTGTGCCAGCTCCACTGCGAGCTACGCCACCGCACAACCTCCCCCGAAACCAATCAAAGCGAGCACGTCTGCCTTGCATCTTGCTCCACCAACACGCACGGCACAGCCCGGAACGCTGCAACGCGGCTCTGCAAACCAGAAAAACCTTTTCTGCTCCACTGTGTTCACTCTCACTCTATAAAAAGTCAAGAAAAATTGTGTTCATTTCGCTTGTCCCAGGGTTATGAATTAAAAAATGATTTGCCATATGAACAGTACAACCATATTTTACATAGTAGCACAAACTGCATCCCAAAATGCATTATGCATTAAAATACATGGCAGCAATCTCAGATGCAAGTTAGAGACAAGAATGGGGCAAAAACTGTAAAAATGGTAAAACGACTGTATAGTGAATAAATGAAAATATTCCAAAGGCCACCTGGGAAGTCGGCAGCAGAGGCAGGTGCAGGAATGGTATGGTTTCAGGGCTTCAGCTCAGGCCACGGCACAGCATGGAGAGGGTATGAAGACCTCCAGAGGGGAAATAGGAATCCTACGCAAAGCAGAGCACCTTGAGAAGGTATGGGAAATGCCCTTGGTTTTGAAGACACAGAAAAATAGGGAGCTGAACAACTGCAGCACGATAGCCCAGGAAGAAAAGACAACATAGAAATAGCTGAAGGAATATAGGAAGTAGGAGGAAAAAAAAGGAACCTGCTCCACGCACGAAGCCCTGGATTAGCTTTCAGTAATCATAGTCTGATGCTCAGCTTATGTTCCCTAAAAACCAGGTCAGACAAACCTGTAGTCCTTAACATGGGTTCAAACACCCCTTGGGGACCGCTATTTGGAATAAATTGGAGGGAGTGCACTGGTGTTTTAAAATTAAGAATGCAGTTTTGAACTTAAAAATGTGGTTTTGACTTAAGAATGAAGTTTTGAAGCAGAGCCTAAAATCACCTGTGGACAGAAGTGCTTTTGTCCCGTTCCTGGGAGTGTGGAGGGTGACAGGCAGCGAGGAGCGCTGGCTGCGTCAAGGAGAGCCGTTCGTTCTTCTGCGCTTCCCAAGTCCTACAGGAAACATCCCAAATCCACACAATGTTCCCGAGCGCTACATTTTGCCTATGGATCTCCAAGCGATCTGACAGATGTGTAAATTCACACCGAGCCAAAAACTGCCCCGGGATAATACAGCTGTGCATGCTAAAGAGTGCAAGTTATTCCAGCATTAACTTGTGGACACAAAAAAATGTCATTTTAACCCACCTTTTGCTTCCAGGTGTACAGACGCCTGAGGTCATTTGCGGCTGATTTCATGCCGTTGCAGTCAAACTGACCCCTTTTCTGCCCATTAAAAACTCAAATGCAAAGAAGATTATTTTCTTCTTCCTTTTTTTTTTTTCCCCCTTCTTTTTTTTTTTTTTTTTTTTTTGCTAATAGAGTGAGTGTTTAACAGGCGATGCGAGGATGAGCAGATTTTCTTAAATGCCAAATGTTGATGGATACACAGTGCAGATACACTAGTATCATAGGCTGTAAATGTCACTTAGCCTCAAGAATTCCTCTGTCCAACACTGTTATAACAAGGTGCTTTTAAAATTGGAACAGGATTTACACCAGAGAGGTGTGAATCAAGGATACATTTTTTTTTTTTTTTACCCAGTGATAGCTCATCAGCTTGTTACAGAAACCTGGCATGGTTTAGGCAAAGCTAGATAGTTACTCAAACCCACAGTGATTTACAGGGGTTGCTCTCAATGCTTTCAAAAGGAGCTACTACTGAATGTCCCAAAAGTAGCTTTAAGAATAATAGTCTAGTTTGTGATACAGTGACCAAAGTAGCCAAACAATACGGAACTTATTAATTACAGACAGAAAACAGATTGTTCCTAAAAATAAAGTCCTACTCTGTCTTTTCATGGAAAAGCTGTTTCTGAGTGGGTGAAGCAAACAGTAATTTGCTCTCCAAACCAATTGCAATGTGCCATTAACAGGGGTGCAGTCAGCAGCAGTCACTCCTTTACACCAACATTCACTGGACAAAGTTATTAACCCCACATTAATCATTGGATAGAGTCATACTGGAGTCATATAATAGCTGAAAGATTACAAATTTGGAGATCTGATGCAGAAAAAGAGGGTTGAAAAAAAAAAAAGTGCTATATTCAATGAAGTCGTAGCAGCTATTACTTCAAATCAAAAACTTTGTTTTTCCGGACACTTTACACCAATGTATCAAAAGATACTCAGGAAAAAAAAGGGTCATTTTCAGGTATTTGGGGTAGGGGGAGGGGAAAGAAAGAGAAGAGGAAATACATCCCAATGGTAAAAGCATCAGATGAGAAATCATCAGCCCTCTCCTTGCTGCGCTACCTTTACCCCATCTGCAAATTGTGCGGGGAGGGAAAGGAGGTGGACTGAGAATACTTCCTTGCCCTTGAAGATGTAATTGAGGCTCCAATTCCTTAATGCTTGTAAATCACTGTTAAATATCCAAGCAACCAGTTACTGCATAGGACTAGGGGGTCCACAGCATGATTTTTCTTTCCCTTTGGTTCCTCTGAAGGTACTTCATTAAAGATCTCTGAATTTGTGGAACCAAGAATGAGGTAGTGAGAAACCACTGCTCAGAGCGCTCATCCTTTACCAACAGCAGATATCTCAGCCGTCCCCATATCCAGTGAGTTAACGGTGTCAGAAGCAGCTTGAAGATGGGTCCTCCGTGATGGGAGAGATGCTTACAGTGACTGTGTGCAGCACAGGCTCCTGGGATGCCTCACTAGCAAAGCACCAGGGATCCCATACGAAATCTAAACATGCTCAAGATGGATGTATCCTAAGGACACAGAGCTTCCCTTTCTCTTTACTATATACTGAGCATTCCTGTTTCTAATCCTCTTCCATACTGATGCTAACCTGGAATCAATGCAGACCAATTTCTTGCTGGCTTTCCAGAGCCAACTGGCTGAAACGGCGCTGTGAAGAGGACTGCGAATCTCCTTATTCATTTGAATGTGGCGGTAAACAGGAAGATTCATAGTGAAGGGCCAACTGTGTACGGCTTTGTACGGCTGCTCTCCACACCAAGCCATCTCACGAACGCTCACAGGGAACTGGGCAGCACATGCCACGTCGTGGCATTTCACCGGCATGGTGGCATGTGCCATAAAGCAGCACTGAACATGCAAGAACACACACAAAAAAAAACCCCATAAAAGTAGGACGCTCGTTGCACTCTTAAACACAAGGTTAAATGTTGCATTTGCGTTGCTTTAACCTACAAAGTATAACATTGCTCATGATGCTTTTGGGGCTTATTCCCATAAAACTTGATGCAGGAGCAGTGAAGGTAGTTCTGTTTAATAAGATAATAAATGTTTTTGAATGACCTAAACTGATGCTCAGATTACAGGATGAAAACTAAATTCCAAGAGGAAAGCCACAGATGGGAGCAAAAATCCCCACAGATTATCCTCAAATATTCTGGAGGATCTCTCCTGGGATCCTCAGCATAAACAAACTGAAAGTCCACTGTGGCTATTCAATAATGATTTTAAAATGCAGAATATTCTCTGATCGTATTTTCATGAATAAGCATCCCTGTTGATCACCGTCCTGCGTTTCATGCACAAGAATTGTTTAACTGAGATTTTGATTCTAAAAAAACTTTGCATTTTAACATGAATTCATGTTTAAAACTGCAAGTGCTTTGTTGGAGGACTGGGAGTGAATCTCTCCATCAGACATTGAGGCTCCTTCACGATTTAGGACTGTTTCTCCCTAACCCCAGCTACCGAACCCAGGCAGCCCTTGCTCCCCACACCGATGGCAGAGCAGGTCTGTATTCTCCCTCTCCTCTGCCTTCTCTTACTCTCTGTTTATCTCCTAAACGGTTTAAATCCTTACGTCTGTCCACATGGCCTTCCTGATCCCCCTCGGGCATCTGTTAACGAAGCAATCCAAAATTCCCCTCATGTTCTTTGCCTTTGCCAGGTTTCCATACCCTGTGTCAGGGTGAGCAAATTTTAACGGGGGAGATGTCATCTCGGAGAGATTAACATCTTTTGGGGTTACCCAAGAGCAGATCCCATCCTCGCAACACCCTTCTGCGCTTCACCCTTGGGGTGACTGTTGTCCCCGCAGCACTTCACGGGTCTCGCTCCTTTGCCGTGTTCAGCCAAACTTCCCAGCCCTTCTCAGGGTCAAATTCTGTCAGCTTTCGGATTTCGATCATTATTCTCTCCAGTGCCAACTCTTTTCAAAGGGAACAAATACATTGTACAAAGGAGAGAATGAAGAAAAACACCCGGCTTTTGATTTTATTGATATATATGAATGTAAACAACTTCAAGGACCACTGCTTAGTGAAAATGTTATTTGTCTGCTCTTTTTTTTACATACAATTTCCGATTTTGTGAACATTTTGAATCTGGTTTCATCTGCAAGAGTAGAAAGCTAAAAAGTATAATGCTGGGTGACCTGTAAAATTTTCTACAGATGGAGAAAAATGTGCTAATGAACCTCACAGCCTCAGATATCCGATTCAGATTTCTTAAATTAGACAAAGCCTACTGCTAATGACAATACTTATTGCCTAATCCAAAAACCACAGTATGTTTCGCCCACGATACCTAATCCATAATAAATGTTTAAACAATCTATGCGATTTCCAATGTCCAGGAAAACCTCTCAAACGAGTTTTATCTCTAGGCACCTCCTCAAGTTGGAACAAGACCTCCTGTAAATGATTAACACCAGCCCACGTTTCATTGCGCTCATCTTCTGGTGAGCCGCATGCTCTGCTTGCTCCGATGGCAGAGGGAAGCCAACCCATAGGAAATGGGTCTGTTGCAGTTTACAATGTCTTTTAGCACAGTAACAGTAAAACCAAGAATAGCTTTTTAAACCAGAGTCACATTTACATATGTATTGATTCCTTTCCCTTTTGTAGCGGTGGTTAATGCAATTTGATGAGCCGCACACCGAATATTTGAACACTATGAAAATCTTGCTTTTTAGGATATGGATGTGATAACTTGGATGCTACTAATGGGATTTTAAACTTTTACAGCATCCGCTACCTGGCGTGCCAAAACATTTGACAAATTTTGTACCTTATTTCAAGAGGATTTGGCATTTTTCTGTGCTGGTTTCTTCAAACATACGTAGCAGATTCACTTACTACTGAAGTACAGCAACCTCTAGCTCGGCGTGTATTAACTCTTTCACAGCACAGGACAACGTGCTATTACTTTGCACTGGGAGTGAAAAATATTGTGTCCAATTAAAATTGCATGGGAAATGAATGCAGGCAAAATTTAATTACCCAAATTGGAATTTGTCTAGGACATAAAGGCTAACACCCATACAGTTTTCTGAAAAGTCACAGTCCCTATAATGGCCATATTTAATATTTTATATATCACCTAAGGTTATATCTGAAAGATCTGCTATGGATCAATTATAAGCCACTGACGTATCCTTGAAAAGGAAGAAAACAAGTAGTTTTCTAGTAGCGCTGAAGAATGTTACAAAACATCAAAGACCTTGCCCTTTTCCTGATAATATAGAAATCAGGCAATGATGGAAAAAAGCTCTCATGATCACCGAGTAATGAAACAGTAATGAGCATGGCAGTCATCTTCTCTGCTGTTTCATTACAATACATGGTATTGTGGTGTGTTCAACAATGTTTGAGAGAAAGGGAAAAAAGGCCAACATGTCTATCCAATATCATTTTGGGTAGAAAAAAAAATAATTAATGTAAGACTATTTTATTTCTTCTTGAGAATAGTAATCTTTCCAAAATTGCATTCTTGATTTAAACATTCATGGATCTGGTTGTTAGCTGAGCCACATCACCAGAGGTTTATTGTTGCTTAATTGTTAAAGTCGCAACAAATTACCCCAAGAGGAGATGGTCCAACATATCTCTGCTTATATAATTACATTATGGGAACCTTTTTTCTCATCAAGAAATGAGTATGAGGCAGATTTTGCTACCTATATCCTACTCACCTTGAATTGAATGTTATTTTCCAGAGGTCCACTGAATTCAGCATAGAAGAAACCACGGCACTGGCAGAGAAGTTCACATGAAAGAGTTAATGCACTTGCAGCCACTAGACACAAACACGAATCTTTGCAAGTCCTGCTGTAATGCGGCTCCCCTGATTGCCTCAAAAAGACAAATTTCTGTTACAACAAGGAAACATTATAAACTAAATTCACCAGAGTCCCGTTGTGCCTTAGCTAGAGAATATGATTCCTGTATTAAGTGCTTTTAATTTCAGTGCTTGGGAGCTGGTTTAAAACCGTCTGCTAATTTGCAGCACTGTAACAGTCGAGCTCTCACTGTTGCAGTCAGAGGCAGAACTTCTTTAATGTGCCTCTTCTCATGCCACTTTACTGAGGGATAAGCCTAGGCAGCTCTCCACCTGTCCTGGCAAATAAATCAGCTGTGTGAAGCCTCTGACAGGTGAATTTGCCAAGCCTTGATATACTCCTGATACAAGTGAAATCCTCCCGTGACAGGTGATGCTCAACGTGGTTTTACTACCAGCTCTCCCAACCTGTCTCTCCCATATCTCCTGGGGTCACCACCATCCTTCTTCATTGCACTGACATGTTCTTGTGATGCTGACCCTCAGGAACCCAACACTTCAAAACTGTGATCCGACTGAGAGTGCTCTTGCAAAATGTGTTGGATGGCACCACGTACCTGTCCTGCAGACTCATGCAGGAACACGCCCTCAGCATTGTCCCCGCAGCTGGAAGCACTGCAGAGCAGAATGAACGGGTCCACCTTTCTCATTGCCAACTTGCAAAAATAGCAGACGGTTGTCCTAGGTCCTGACCACAATGAAATACTTGAAAAACATCCAAGTGACCAAATATTGAAAAACTTCCTGTGGGGAACATCAAAGAAATTTCGAGCGGATGTGGTCCCCTGCTCCTCTGCATCCCATCAACTAAAAAAAATGTCACAACATTGTTGAAGGTTACATGATGTAATCTGGCACAAGGTGGTAAATATTGAAGGCTTGGGAAAAAAAATCTTTAAGTTCAGTTCTCAGTAGTAGATATTTCACCAGAATTTATTGCGGCAGGTGGAAGTAGGGTAGATGACAATGACCTGCAAACCATAAACTTGTAGGTATACTTTTTTCCTGTGGAAGTGAATTATTTTCAGGTAGTTTAACATATCTCTGATTGTAATTACTACGCAGACCAAGATCACCCTGAACGTTTGACCTGAGTAACTCCATTTCTTTCTTTAAGAACAGATTTACTTGAGGCTGGTGCAATATGTGAAAGGCGCTCGGCTCCACTGCGGGGAACAAAAATGGAATATTAATTAATTATTTTTTAAAAAGAATTATTTACTATTGTATCAGAATCTTAAAGTGGGGCATTTTTGTGTGTCAGGAAATGCTTTTTAAAAATGCATCTCTAAGATAAAAAAAAAAAAGAAAGAAGAAAGAAAGAAAAAGAAATCATTCTTCTTCAAATTGAAACCAGCATAAAATATTACCCCAAAAGACCTGGGCTGATTTCTTTATAAATGAGCATAACGTTAGAGCCATGGCAAAGGCAAATTGGCCTACAAGAAAACTGACAGCTTTATAGCCCCTGCCTCTGATTGAAATGTTGGGAAATCTCTTGGCAATTCTCCCAGACATCCAGGTAGAACAGTGAGTTCACTGATTATGTTAACTAAAACAATCTGCCTTTGCACAAACGCACCTCGAGCCCAGCCAAGTGTGAAGGCTTATCAACGTGCCAGACCAAGAAAAAGACCTATTTACCTGCCGAGAGCAGCAAAACGACAGGGCTCTGCAAAACAACCCAGGGACATCAGCGTGCAGGGCTTTTTTTATTATGATTTTCTTTTTTTTTTTATTTTAATATATAGCCTAAATGAAGGCAATGAGCCCTCGGCGGGACTGCGTGGGTGTTAAACAAGAGCACAATTCCAACCGATGTGTTTAAACGCCGGTAGTAGTCATTAATAACAAGAAACACCATCTTAAGGAGCACGGTGTTAAAACACATATGGACAGGGAGAATAAACTTATTTCTGGGAGAAGGAGCCTCCACGTAGCCCTCATTCGTTATCTTTTCTGTTGGCCGCGGCGCGGAGGAAGCTCCGCCAGGACACGGGCGTCCCGCTCGCGGGGCGAAGAAGGGAATTGTTTATGTTTTCTAAGGGGGAAAAAAATGAGAGCCATAATAAACCTAAACAATAAAGATTACAAAAAGAAACAACGCTGTTAAGTGGCAATCTTTTGAGGTGAATGCATAGCTGAATGTTATTTTAAACAGCACATAACCCAGGGAATTATGATGTTGTTTACACAGGCCTGTCTCTTGGAATCTGTATATGTTTAGAGTTCGGTTTGTTATATGTCTTGGTTAAGCTCTCCAATATGTCTGTCTTCTGAAAAAGAACGCTATGCTGTGCTAAAAGTTAGCTCCAGCAAGTTAAAAATATGGAGAAAGTACCTTAGGTAATGTCCCTTTCCCCAGAGATGCCCTTGGTAGCAGTCGGTAATGCAATCAGATATCGAGGGTTATTTCGATTGCCTGCCAAAACATCACTCACGTCTATTAAAGCATCCTGAAAAACACCATTACATCAATTCCAGCAACGGCGTAATTATTCTTCTTTCTGGAATGTCTTCTGATGTGAGTCACCCTGCCGGCGTGGGATTTCACTGGAAAGCGGCTGTAGGAATGTCCCAGAGGCCGTGGGGTGGGGGCCGGCAGCGAGCTGCTCTCGCCCCGTCACTCGAAGGATGCCCGGGATGGTGGCCGGATGCGCCACGCCGTGACACCCCACCGACGGCTTAGACACAGCCCTCTTTTCCCAAAGACACGGAGCCCCGACACTTTTCTTCTGCACTTCTATACTGAATTTTGAAAAGGAACATTTTTGCAATGGCCAACCAAAGGAAAGCACCGACAAGTGTGTCTTTGCTGAATAACTTGGGTTTCTCCTTAAAAATGTGGGCAGCAAGCATCTAGGAAGCACAAGGCATAGTTACAGTAGTTTACATATTAATGAGCTCGCCTGTACACTGTAGGTCAGTCTGACTGTGGTTATCTTAGGACTTTCACGTAGGCAATCCAAACTGCACCTCTGCAGTCCACTGTAACATGACTGCCACTGGGATTGTCGTTTGTATGTCATTAAGAACAGAAGGATTATTATGGGGCTATATTTTGTGAGTTAACAAAAAATATATAGAAAATCCGCGTGAGAAATTCTGGTTTTGATTACACTAGTGTAAATCCCAATTTCTTTGATGTCGATGGATCGTCTAGCTCAACACTCATACAACAGAGGAGAGTTTGGCCCTCTGCCTTCTCCTTTAATCTTTCTAACAGAAAAGTTTAACTTGATGAAATTCTGCTTCATTGCAGGAGTAGTGCTGGCTAGAATAATGCAGTATTAATTTTGCATTTTAGAAGAATAAAGAGCATTTGACATTATCACTAAATAGGCAACTAGATCCAAAGTAACCCTTAAAGAATTATACGTAGATTATTTTTACCAGGAATGCAGAAATGGACAAGTGCCATTGCCAAAAAAAATAAAAATAAAAATTTGTTGTTGGTGGGGGTTTTTGTATGAATGGTATGAACATCTAAAATGTTCCTATCCAGATCCATGAAGCCGTGGTGATGCTAACAGACTTGTATGAAGACCTGACCTCACTGAAATCAGTCAAATTGCCAGCAGCTTCAAAATTTTTGTCTTTCAAGCTATGTTCTGCTTGCTAAATGTCACAAAGTCCACACCAATGGTAAAATAAACCATTTACTCAGCTATCAGATAGATCCTAATGTCACAATTGAAATGACAGTATGGGAAAGGCTCTTGAAACAGACCCTTTGAGCATCCTTACACAAGGAAAAAAATGATAATTGAAACACTGAATAGTCATTTGCATTGCTCTCTTAGACATGAGGACAAATGCGACATTCCTCTTCATTTGCTGTAGGGGTGCCTGTTTGATGCTGGTTATTAGAAAAAAGCCCTTCTAAAATTTCGCTCCTACCTTCAAGGAAGACTTGTTAGCAAATTGAGAAGAGAATTCTGGGGGGAAAAGTGCGCTTTCACTGTAAGATTAATATTAACAGGATATCTTCATTACGAGAGTAGTCAAGCTGGAATGTCACCAGTTTGCATGTGAGGACACTGTGCCATTTCACAGAGAGTAAATAGACGTGACCTGGAGGCCCCCTCTGCAAACAAAAGAAGGTGCTATTAAGAGTTTATATTTTGAGGGGGTCTCAGCACATGGAAAGTGCCATCAGTCTGAATCTCTGTGCTGCCCTGAAAGCTGGATCTCAGAGAGCCACAGAGAGCTACGTTAGAGGATGTGGAGAAGGAAATTAGCAATGGCGGTGGTGGGAAAAACACATCTTCCACTGGAAGCCTGAAGTAACTCCTTCTGCACCCTCCCATATTCATCGCATCACTTCTGCCCTCCCCAAGAGCATTTTGCCAGGGGCAGAGCTGTGAGGCCAAACCCTTAGCCCTGCCCTGTCCCTGGGGAACAAACTCTCCCCATGAAAGAGCTGGTTGAGCAAAACCTCGTCCCACCAAATTTCTCTCATCATCTCCCTACAAGGAGAAAGGTCATGAGCAGGCAGGTCCAGGCTTGGCCTGTTAATTACAAAAAAGCCATGAGAGATGTGAATGGGATTAGATCCATTTTATCAATGAAAAAATAGAGGCAGAGAAACATGAACAATTTTCATAATTTTCAGGAGGATATTTTCATGCATTTGGCATTTATCACAATTTAATCTACTTTCTGTTTTCTTGATTGTTTATCGTAAAATGAAATAGATACTTTGAAGAAAGATAGGGCAGGACATGAGTCAATATCCAGCAGCAACAAATATTTAGAGGCAACAGATTTGTAATAATTAGATGGAGACGAGATGATGAATTGGTAAATCTGAAAGTCTTTACAAACTCTGAAAATCTCAGATGATCGTTTAATCCATCAACTATCTTCTTAAGAAATACAATCACGGAAACTCCTGCCAAAAAAAAAAAAAAATCCTTACTGTAATCCTACCTTTATCTCATCCACAAATATACATTTTCTATATAAAGACACGATCCTTCTTAAAAGGTCAGTATTTATGGTTGGCTACCAAACGCACCGATATGCCTACCCAACCGTTCGAGCTCTTTACCGTATCTGTTTTATAACCTACAGACACTTCTGTGGCAAACAGGGGAAAATATCCCATTTCTACATGGTAGACATATGTTTCTTCACGTACCGACTTCCACTTCTGTTTCTCACAGGTTACACACAGCTTAGATCCCCTTTTAGCCGAACATATACTGAACTTATTAAAGATGAAGCGAACAGGCATTTCCTCATAGTACTACCTCACACACGGGACAGCTTAATGGCTTTGCAATTAATATATGCATAAGTACAACCTGCATTAGTGGTGGTAAAAGGCAAGTTGGCTACTTGATTACACATAATTAAACGATACCAAGGTTCTTGTGTTTGGTGCAAGCATGCCTGTTCAGAGGCAGTATATGGTATAAACCTGTACATAGTTTCATCCAAACACATGGCTAAGCTTGCTCTGACATGATTCTCTTTTTTTTTTTTTTTTTTTCAACCTACGGAAAGCACCTGGTCTCATCTCTCCTGGTAATGAGCGGCGGTTTTAAAATGATGCTGCACCAAATCACGCTAACAACAACAGAAAGCCTGGCCCAGGAGCTATCTGAAAATAAAAACAACTAAAAAAAAATTTAAAAAAAAAAGAGGATATCTTATCTGAACACATTACAGAGAACTGCTGCACGATGGCAATGGGGCCCCAGAAAGGGAAATCTGAGGAACTATTGCTTTATAGAAGTCAAGGATAGATATCCTTACATTAGGGGAATGAATATAGGTTAAAAAAAATCCTGAGGAGGGCTGGGGAGCCAAAGTAGGGTTTTTTAGCAGAGCCTTTATATAAATTCTAATTCTGCAGTTAAATGGAAATGCTTTAGCCTATAAAACTAGAAGGAGATGAGGAAAGGGGGGAACCCATATATATGAAACTAGCAGATACAGAGCCATTTTATACAGTTCAGTAGGCAGGCTAACATGAACTTAATAGTGACAATTGTTTTAAATTGATTCAAATAACAAATACACATTTCAGAGATTATGAAGTTTTGCACTGCATTTTTCTTTTTATCTTTCAAAGAAAACAATGCTAATAGTTTCCTTTTTCCTACGCTCAATGACTATTTACTACTTTCTTGATGTGGACTTTCAAAATACAAAGAAGGTTTGGCAAGTTTTCAAAGTCTTTCTTCAAAGTCAGCTCTTAAGTACTTTTTATAAAAACATGAAGAATACTTCTTACTACAGCGAATTGATAATGTACTGCTTTCGTTATTTGTATATGAAATACTGTCAGATAAATGCACATGGATTCATTTGTTTGGACCTTCTCTGTTAACCTTCTGTATGAAATTGATTTCGATTGATCACGAGAGTCAGGAACATAACAATTGCTTTCAACCGAAAGCAGCTCCAGACATTATAGGCCCAAAGTTTCAAAGAAAAAAAGTTACTGTACTTGCAAGTTTAGAGTCAAACTTGGCAGTTTTTCCAAACAGAGTGGTCAGAAGAAGAAAAATAAAAACAAACATCATTCCAAGATTTTTTTTTCCTTCAATTGCCATACAAAATAACAGTACAAGTATGTCACAACCCTTTCAGAAAGTTATTCATGAAGACATAAGCAAAGCATCCTAAATACTTTGTTGCTAGATAGCAAACGTTTGTATAGCATTTTGAGAATTTACGGGACTTTGGAAAGTTGTCAGCTCTTTTCTGCTGCACAGAGCTAAACTTAAAACCGGACGCGAATCAAAGCATCCTACTCCCCATCACAAACTGGAGCGGTCGGACCATTTGTAGCCGATCACATAGAGCTGTTTATTTCTGTGGTGGACTGAACCGGGGGCCAAACCCAGAGGTGATTTGTAAGGTGGTGCAAATTAACTCGTGTCAGTAGGTGTAAGTAGATGTGAGTGAGTGTGAGAGCTTGGGCTGGTGGTATTTGCATGCCAAGGGGCCTGAGAAAGGTATCAACTAAGCTGGGCTACGGTCACGTCTTTTTCCAGATCTAGCTCCTCTAGCTGAAATGGTAGCACCCATCCTCTGCACCCCTTGCTCACCATCCTGCAAGACCAGCGGAAGAAGGTGCATGTGAACATCCCCTAGACCAGCTCAGAAATACCCGGCTGGGTTAGTTCAAACGCTCTCCGTCAGCAGGCTAACGGAGCTCAGGTTGCTTTGGTGGAAGTGGAGAACAAACATCTCCACCACCTCTTCCCCCCGAGAGCCCCGCGGGCAGTGGTGACAGGCAGGACCATTTTCAGTTGACGCAGTAGGTTTCCAAAAGGAATGTGTTTATGCTTTTACCCCAGTTGTGGGTCTTCCCCTGATCTCCAGAAATTACACTGTGGCCTTCATTCCTCTCCCTATCCCTAATGCCCCCGTTCCTCCAATTTCCTGTCTCCAGTGCTGACACCTCTTTGTTCATCTCCCATCTTTTCTCTGTCTTGTCTATTTAGACCGTAAATTGTTTGATAAAGGGACCATGACTTAATAGGTGTTTGCACTACATCTGGCACCATTTGGTCTTAATCTCAGCTGGGACATGAAGTCTCTACTATTAAGCGAATAATTAATAATGATTAGGTCCTAAAGCAGCAACGTGAAACTCCACTAACCTTACCCACTGCTCCTATCACTCTTCTATTTCTTCTAACGCCTGCAGGGATTACTCCCGAGCCACGCCAGCCGAGGGGCAGCAGGCACTGCTGTTCAGTAGCCCCCTGGATACTTTCTCTCCTTTTTGGAAAAAGGGAAGTTAAACTGGAAATGATGCTAAATGCGAGTGCAAGGTCTTACAAAAACTTATAATGTATTCTTGTGACAGGGCTATGCTATGCATAATATAAACAGCTGTATGTAAGGGAGATCACTGCTCTCTTTCAGGAAGTAATAGCTAAAGAAGCATTTATTTCTGACAATTAATGGACATAAAAGCCTATGTATTATCTAAAGAGGAGAAGATTAAAGGAGGGAAGTAGCTTACACTATTGGATTGGCTGCACCAAAACAAATAACCTCACAACTTCATTTTGTACAGAGCCTTCCATAAAGTCTGGATAATAAAATGCTTTACAGCGAGCGAAGAGGGAGGGAGGAAGCAGAAAGCAGAACAGATATGTTTTGAGCCGAGATTGGATACGAAGCAGCGAAGCCGTGCCAAGCAGCAGGAGCTGCAGAGGAGAAGCTCTCACCCCAGCGGCAGCGGGAGCCCGGGACAAGCCAGGCAGCGGGCTGGGCTTAGGCTGAGCAGTGTTAAAAAAAAAAAAAAAAAAAAAAAAAAGAGCAGAGGGGGATAAAAAGACGAGGAGCCAAATTTTTCTCCTGATTCCACCAACGCAACCCCACTGACATCAATGGGTGTAACTGAGAACACAGCCAACCCAAGGCAGCCCAACAGACACACAGGGAGAGTTTGAAAACAACCAGGATGGTCCTGATGGGTGAAGGAAGATGGACCGGGAGGTCCCGGGGGAGCTCCTGGCCACCCCGCTCCATGGGAGACCCCATGCAGGTTACAGCTCCCGGTCCCCACAGAGCAGTATGTCAGAGCCCAGGAGGCAGCGGCAGGATGCTGGTCAGAAGGTCGTTCCCTAAAGCTTCCCTGATTTTGCAGGAAAAGGCACATTTCTAACAGGCTGATCAACCCAATTCTTAGTGCAGGGGAAAAAAACCCAACTCCTATGGAGCCCACTGCAAGAGGAGCTGTTTATCCGCCAAATGACAGGACCCCCGTGATTATTTCTGGATCCTGCTGTAGCACGTAAAAAGACCCAACTCAATAAAAAAATGATTTCCAGCTTCCCCAGCACAGAGATCCGTGCAAGACTTAAAATAAAACTCGATTTCTCCAGGCTTGCGCAGTCTTGTGCCGAGTTCGATGGCGTGTGAAGCAGACACGTTTTTATAGAATCTCACCCTAGATTACTTTCAAAAGTAGTTTTTTCACAACATATTTGTTTGGAAGATTTTGCTGTCTCTTCCTCTTTTTCTATTTTCAGACAGCTTCGCTTAGTGGGAAACAGATAAATAAATGCAGATCTTTTTACAGTTACTCAACATTTAAAAATTGATCTACTAAAAAAAAAAGAATTATTCAGAGTGTGTGTGGGACACAAACATACTCCTTAGTTCTCTAATCCTTCCTAGAAAAAAAATGTCCAAATAGTCATTTTGAAAAGTTGCTGGGAGTACACAGACAGCTGTTCCTCATACATACTGCAAATGTTTCTTTTAAATTCCTACGGACGCAAGAGTTTGATACCAAGCCAGTACCTCTAGAAATGGAGAAAACTAAACACACCCCATACTGATGCTTTTACTGTCCCAACAAACTTTCTCCCACAACTAAAATGTTAAAACTTTTACCCCACATCCCACATTGTGAGATTAGTCCAATAACTAACGCTCTGTCCAAGTAAAATACATTTTGTCATTGCTTGAAAATGTTACCTTTCACAGAAGTATAGTATTTCTGACCAGCAGGGAACATATGTCAACATTATCTATTATTACACAATGTCAGGACCAGAAAGGGAAGGTGGGTGGTGGATGTTAATAACAACTTAAGCGATTTTCTAAAAGAGGCATTTGAGAAGTACAAAGCCAGAAGTTTTAAATGTTTTGTCTGATTGTAGCTGTGTCAGCAACCTGCCCCCACCACTAGCGCAAACCTAATTCTGCCTGTGACCCAGTGCCTAGTTCTCTTTTCAATTTGAGCCAACACATTGCTAAACTGGAAAGTTTGAAAAATACCTTAGAAAACTTCTCCACCAAAAAGGAAAGAGGAAAAAGACAAGAAAAACTTACGATCGGCCCTGGCGAAAGTGTGAAGGCTGCGATCTTAAGGCAGAGATTTTTCGTTTCGATTTTTTTTTAACACTGTGTTAAACTGCTTTTTGTGCACTGCTACCCCCAACTATATTTGTCTGCAGAGTGTCTTCACATTAAAGATTTTTTGTCTTGATGGCAGCAAGGTACAGCCTCATGCGGCAGGCTATCACAGACACCATCTCACTGTTCCAGCCGAGGAAATGGGAAACTGGGGTTCGCCCCATGTCCTGCTACAGATTTCTCAGGTGCCCCCAGTCACGTCACTTTGACCATTTGCGCCTCAATTCACAGAATCCCAGAATCCCAGATTGGTAAGGGTTGGTGGGGCCCTCTGCAGCTCCCCCAGTCCAACCCCCTGCCACAGCAGGGGCACCTCCAGCAGTGGCACAGGACGGCGTCCAGGCGGGTTTGGGATGGCTCCAGAGTGGGAGACTCCCCCACCTCTCTGGGCAGCTGTGCCACTGCTCTGCCACCCACAAAGGGAAAAAGTTCCTCCTCGTGTTTAGATGGAACTTCCTATGTCCAAGTTTGTGCCCATTACCTCTTGTCCTGTCACTGGGCACCACTGAAAAAAGACTGTTCCCATCCTCCTGGCACCCTCCCTTTGAGTGTTTATAAGCAGTGATGAGATTCCCCCCTCAATCTTCTCTCTCCAGACTAAAAAGACCCAAGTCCCTGAGCCTTTCCTCATAAGAAAGATGCTCCAATCCCCTCATCATCTCCGTAGCCCTTTGTTGGACCCTCTCCAGCAGTTCCCTGTCCTTCCTGACCCGGGGAGCCCAGAACTGCACACAGTGCTCTGGCTGCGGCCTCCCCAGGGCAGAGCAGAGGGGGAGGATTCCTAGCCACCCTTCCCACCTCTCCCTGGTGTTGTGAGATGCATATGCCGGAGACCACAGCACAGCTATGGCAAAAGGACCTTCCAAATACCCAAGGTAAGCAGATAGCCCGTGCGGTGGTTACTTACCTCACACATGCCAGAATGCACTTCTACCGGCAAAGACGAACCGCTGAAGCAGCATGCTCAGGTCCCAGTCATCGCCTGGAGCCAGCTTCGGGATGCTGAATGATGGACCCTCTGGGTTCTCCACAGGACAGGTTTGACACCATCCTGCACCACCTAGAAACTGGGGTGATTTGGGTAGTTTTGAAGTGACCAGACAAAACATTTCTGGCATGGACTTGCCTGTAAACCCCTCGTTGTAGGAAAGTTTGGGAGACTCCCATTTCCCACCAGAAGGCCTGAAAGCAGAAATGGAACAGGCAAATGCTTGCGCTAAATAAACCAAAGGGAGATGAATGGTGATGCTGTTATTCAGCCAGGTTTCCAGCAGTAATTCTGTTAGTGGAAATGCTGAAATTGGTGTCTCCAGCATCTCTCTTCCACAGTCTGGTGTTAAAGCAGAGAATAAAGCTAGGGGAGAGATGGTCTATGCTGCTTACGCCTGTGGGAAGCCAAGCTCCCGTTACCCATCGGGGACGGCTACCTGCAGCTGGTCAGCACCACAGAGGGGCAAGCACAAAGGTCCCCAGGTGTTGGAAGAACAACAAGAAAATGGCATTTTCCTTAAAACAATTACCACGTGTGAGGCCAGTTTGGTGCAGGTATTTCTTAAGCAGCACACTTCCACGTAGCTGGTGAACGAACGCGTTGGTCCTAATCTCACCGCTCCACAAAGAGCAGACAATGCCTCAGCATCGTTCTGGTATTTGGGTAGGGTTGCCATGAAACCCCATTTTCTGCATAACCGTGTCAAACAATGGGCCTCATGTTCAATTTTTACAATGTGGATTTGGGTATTTAGAAAGAAAAATTACTTCCCCCACCACAAACACAGTAGTGTCAAAGTTGCCTGGCCCAAAATATTTCCTCACCTTTTCTTTTTGTTTTGTTTTCATATCTGTTTACAAAATCTATGTAATTTCTTTGCCGTGTGTTCTTTCCCCAAAAGCAAATCCTTCAGGGTATTTATTCCCCTCAAAATACAAATTATTCTGTTCCCCGGTAATTATCTGTTTTGCATACAGTTACACAGCTGAATCAGAAGCAGCAAGATATGAATAAATATATAAATAATGGACACACCGAGGTGTAGTTTCTCATGTTTAACATAACACAGGGGAATACGTTTTTATAGCAAGCCAGTAAATGTTGTAAACTGATGTTTTCAATTCCAGTGACTTAGAATTAACTTCTAACTGTGAGATCTAAACTAGCTGCAGTCTTTTATAATCTCATGCTTTAAAGCTATAATGGTTTTTTTCATCTGCTGTTAAAGAAGAAATTATATTTTACTAGGAGATGGTAAAGGTAAACCCCGGAAAAAGTATACTTCAAACTGCTTAAATATGATTATTTTTGTTCCATGTGATTTCACTCAGTGATATAAAGGAGAGAGCCCGGTTAGCTTATTGTAGTGGGAATGTGCCGGTGAGTACAGAAAAGCACACATTGTTTGCCAACGCTTATGGAGTTTATATAAAAAGGAGAAATATATCAAAAACTGTAGGAAACCCACTTTTTTTTCCCATGAGTTCAAACATCAACTGAAAGCAAAATTTTGCCCTGTGCATTTTTGAAGAGGTCGAGAAGAGAACCTTTAGAAGCAATAAGGACCTTTCACATAAAAAAACCCCTAATCCTCTTTGGAAGCACACATTCCTCCAAGCCATGACAAGGGGCTGCCACCTCCCAAAAGCTACCGATAGGTCCAGCACAGCCCAGCGTTTGCCTTCTGTTGGTTTGGACCAGACCAAAGCTGGTCTCAGGAACCTTTCAATGAGTATTTTTTTATATCACTGACTTACAACCCTCCTGATCTTCTACAACACTTATTTCACCCCTGCCACCCCACCTGGCTCCTCTGCAGGGCTGGAGGCACCCCAAAGCCCCAAGGCCACCACCACTTGCACTGCTCCATCTGCCAAAAGTAATTCCTGAGAGTCAAACAGCCCCGGACCTGGGCTTGGAAATTCAAATGCAACATGTCCTGGAGCTCGCCGGCCTGACTCCGCTTCTTCAGGAACGAGGTTGGAGCTGTGAACTCAGATCTGAACCTGGATGTTGGGTTTAGATCCAAAGTTTTGGGTTGGGCCCCATCTCTAGTAAAAAAAGGATAAAAAGAGATGAAAAGATAATTGTAGAAACTTAAAAGCCAGTGCTGCATTCTTTTAAAATTACGAATTAAGCTATAAGCAATTCCAAACTATGCTGTTTTTATTAAAAATGACTTAATAATCTAATCTTCCTTTCCTTTCTTTTCTTTTGGAATTTATCCTATATCCTAGTAATCGCACATAGAAATTACACAACACCACGCTGGATACTCCTGACAATATAAACACAATTGTTTATCCAGAAGCATTATAGGTTCATGCAAAAATATGGCATTTAAAGCTTGTGGTCAGATCAAGAAACCACAAGTATAATTGTTTGTTTATCCAGCCAAGCATTACTCCACCGTGTAAGTTTATGGGGGTTTTGTATTTATTTATTTATTTCTAACCCATTTTAAAAATTAAAGTTACGGAGCGAAAGCAGACGATTAAAGGCAAACCCCGCGCGTGGAGGGACGTTTTTAATATGGAAATCGTGCCTTTGTCGTAGCTCGTGTTACCCGGTTTCATCCTTCCATGGAAGCCTCGTGATAACAGGGCCCTTTGGTGGAATTTCGACATATTTTTCCCTTTAGTTCGGGGCAGCTGGTTTCTTTCCTCTCGGAGGAGAGAGCCGAAGTATATTTATCACTCCAGCAGTGACTCAAAACAAACAGGAAATCTTCATCAGCAGGCTCCTGGGCAAGGCAGATACCAAGGTACTGGCAGAAAGGAAACAGAGGCTTTCAGCTGTGGGAGTCCGACACGCAGCGTATATTGCAGCGACAGCAGATAACTTGGCCAGAGAGCCACCAACTTATTTTTAAATTGAAAAAAAAAAAATTTTTAAAAAATTAAAAAAGTAAAAGAGGAGGTGCCGAGGTAGCTGAGAGCACACACAGCATCCTGGGGGGCGGCTGAGCTGGACACCCAGCCCGGACACGCGTCGTGAACCTGGGAGCGGGAGGAAACCTGTGTGCCGGCTGGGCTGGGAGGTTTCGCTTTGATCCGACGGCTTAGGAAACCCACTCCTTTCACCCCAGCGAGTCCTTCTTGTAAAGCAGGGGTTTCCGGCAGGGCTGGCTGCCCCACCACCAGGGGGGAGGAAAAAAAGAAGAAAACCAAAAAACCAAACAAAACAAAAAAAAGCCCAAGACATAGTTAATAACTTTAACGACTGACATGATTATTAATAATCATAGATGGTTTAAAGAATGGCCTCTGAAAGCGGGCTAATAAATGGCCCAGCAGAGGATGACTTCTCCTGCATTGATTAAAGACAGTCCTGACACTGATCAGTTGGGTTGGGGTTTATTTCTTTCTTCCCCCACCAGTGTCATTCAACATTAAGTTAAAATACCTCAGTTCGTCGTAACAAAAAAACGCAAGCGCAGCATGAGACCCGACTACTCAGACCTCGGCCACGCACACCGCTTGGAGACACCTCTGTTAAGTGGCTGCAACCCTGGAAAGGATGCTGCAAGGTTGTAGGTCTGCCACCACGCCAAGCACACGAGCAGTGCCGTTCGGGTCGCACCGACGGGCTCAGCTGGTCCATCAGATTAAGGAAACTGTTGCTGAAAGTGGGGAGGATTGGGAAGAGTCACTATCTGCTTCCCCTGCTCTTCTGCTTCTCCCCAGGCGCCTGCTGTTTACCGCGGCCAGAGATGGGGCACAGTGATCCCTCAGGCTGACCTGCTGTGGGCTTATCTCCAGAGCTGGCAGGAAACGGTGGGGCTGGCCAGGCCACGTTTTTAGTCGTTAAAAGGAGACTCCTGCACCTTAAAACGTGTGACTGCCTGCCTTTGCGTTTGGCCAACCCCAGATAGCTGCGGTGCTGAGAGCCTATGGCACCAGACGTCTTACTTTCCTGAGCCAGATGTACCCCTCGACCTTGGAGGGGCCTGGAAGAGTGAGTCCTACAGTGACATTTACATGTGTCCAGGCTGGACTTGGCTTGAGCTTTCTCTACCAGTCCTCCAATGCAGCAGACATGACGTCCTTATCACCAAGCTGCACCCTGTGACACCTAACCTCAACGTCTCACCACAGAAATCCAGCCCTCTATTAATAAGGATGACTGGTTTGGCTGCAAACCTAAGGTGCAAGGGGCTGATATAGGGAACACCAGACACTCACATCCTCGCAAACAGTTGGAGGAGTAGGGCACTCGGATGCAAACACTGTCTAACTATGGAAACGACAACATGAAATCACCGTGGCCTGAGACACCCCAGACAGAACAAGCATTAGCAGTGAAAGAACCAGTTTAAAAGAGTGAGTGCTTCATACTGGCTGATATGCAATCTCCACAGGACTGCCCTGCAGAAAGCTGGCTAAGGTCTGTGTCAGAGAGATGACTACCAAATCCTCTGGGTCAGGACAACTCTTTTTTGGAAGCATCTGGCAGAATGTATCACCACCGTGTTGACTCACAGATGTGTCAAGGCATAAAGTCAAGCTAGGTGGGTAATCCTGGAGAGTTTCTCTAGAGATCAGACTGTCTGTATCCTCTTAAGGAACAGTCTGGTCTAGCCAGCATCTCAGCCAGTGCCAAGGAAGGGAAACCTGGTGAAGATCTGTGTATACTGCACAGTAGGTGAGAAGGTTAAGTTGTCAAGGAGAAGAAAACACCAGGGTTGCAATCAAGAAATATGTGATATTAGCGTGCTGGAGATACCCTACTGCTAGAGCTAGCCTGTTTCCAGCACAAGGCATTTTTCTTTCAAGTGTTTTGGGCCCCTCACTACAAGAAAGATATTAAGGTTTTGGAGTGTGTCCAGAGAATGGCAACAAAGCTGGTGAGGGGTCTGGAGAAGAAGTCTTATGAGGACCAACTAAGGGAACCGGGACTGTTTAGTCCGGAGAAAAGGATGCTGAGGAGAGACCTTATTGCTCTCTACAACTACCTGAAAGGAGGTCATAGAGAGGTGTAAGTCGGTCTCTTCTCCCAAGTAACAAGCCATAGGATGAGAGGAAACGGCCTCAAGTTGTGCAAGGGGAGGTTTAGTTTGGATATTAGGAAAAAGTTCTTCACTGACAGGGTTATCAAACATTGGAACAGGCTGCCCATGGAAGTGGTTGAGTCACCGTCCCTGGAGGTGTTTAAAAGACATTTAGATGTGGTTCTGAGGGACATGGTTTAGTGGCGGGTTTGGCAGCGTTAGGTTGATGGTTGGACTCAACGATTTTAAAAGTCCTTTCCAACCTAGACGATTCGATGATTTTATGATTATATTGACTGCACACCTACCAGATCACGCAAATCTCCCATGCAGCTGTAACTCCAGAGCATCAAGAGTTTGGAAAGGCCACAGTGACTGGGGCTCCCCCTGATAACACACCAGCCCACCCTCATCATTGCATCTGGCGGTGCTGCCCCTGCACAAACCGTGCCAACCCAACACTGCCAGCGTGCGATGCTCATCCCTACTGCTGGGGGATGCGACACAGCTCAAGGCTTCCTCCTTCCTCCTAGAAGGGTCAGCTGGAAAGCAAACCAGAGCAAAGCCCTTGTGTGTAACTGTAGCATGGGCAGCAGCACAGGGTCCAGAAAACAGTATCCTTTCATGTTCATGTCAAAACCGTGAAGCCTTGGTTTGGAAATGGCAACTTGGCTTACCCGATGAGCCCTTTGGATACTCACTGACTCAAAAGCAACTTGAGTGGCACGCTCCGTGTTATATTTCACCAGCTGAAAGTAGAGCTGAAAGTACGAGAAAATCACGAAAAGCGCTGCACTGAGGATGTGATGGGCAGTCAAGGGGAGCAGGTGGCAGAGCAGAGAACAGGGCAGAGGTGTGTAACATCCTCCATGCCATACCTACCTCAGGCCTCAGAAACATTCAAGCAAATTAGCAAGCTCATGGCAAATATTAACTGCTGTGCCTAAAGGTTAGCTTGGAAAGTACTTCAGAGCAGTCTTCAGGCTTCTCTGACTAGCTTGTACTAGTCTTGAATTCGCCATCTGCAAGTCAAGGGAAGCTAGAGTGCAACATATTCCCACCACATGTCTTTCCATCCCTTTCTTTGCCTCTGGCACAGGCTTTACAGCCAGGGCTGTGGCGGGCAGTTAGTGTGTGATGCCGGGAGGATGCTGAGCAGGGGGTGCGACCTTCCACGCGACACCAGAGAAACCCAGTAAGGCAGACACGCAGCTCCCAAAGCCAAAGAAAGGCACTGTGGTCTCAGTATTTGATCTTCAACCAGCTGCATTCGAAATATTGGATAGCACAGGCCTTTTGAAACTGCTCTCCAAGTGATAGAGGATTATTGGCTTCGGCAATGAAGTGCACAAGTCTGGATTGGTTGACTAAAGGAATTTTTTTTTTCCTTGGCATTGCTCTGTGCCATTTTGTTTAATTACAATATTTCTTCCTCTCAAATGTGTATTTTCCTTCTCCTAATCTTTGAACAACTTTGTGTTGCAACCCAAAGGTCTACACGTTACGCTGCAGAATATTATTGCATTGTGTCCAGGATTCAGATCCTGGACATTTGCCCGCGTGCCTCGTTGTACTAAAACAAACCCAAGATGCCATCCTGCTGACAGACCCGACAACCGGCCAGAACAAGGGCTACTGCTTGGATGTCCCCAAAGCAGAGCAACACACACTCAGACGGTCCCCCATGGGAGATGGCGCCCAAGCAACGCACTCAGAGTTGCACGTGTAATTGATTTTTATCATGATTCATTTTTAAAACCAAAAAGGCACACTCTCCAAGCTGATATTCACATGTGATATATATAAATCCTAATTCTTAAGGAGGGTCAGAAAACAGATTGGAAGAATCAAGGGGAATTTATGTGGAATCCAGAATCAGAGAGAAGAGGATGAAAGCAGAGAAAAGTGTTGTGCATTCAACTGCTTAAGTCCTGCTCAACTCCATGATGACAAACAAACAAACAAAACCCGTGTCTCTTTTTCTCAGCTCAGTGATTACAGCAAACCCACAGTGCCAGCTTCAGACTGGCAAGGCAACTAGCACTGCTCACAAAAACAAATTCAGTGGAATTTTTTTTCTTTTTTTAATATCGGTTGATTTAATTATAAGGGTCTTCCACGCTCTCACCTATTTCCTTACCATCAGTCGAGGGATATTTCTGTTTCCACTGCTATTGTTTCAGGCTTGTGAAATAGCAAAAACTGAGGAATGGGGGGGGGGATCATCTGCACATACAGACTTTTCTTTCAAAGTCACGAATTTAAATGCACGTGCAAAAAGGAAACTCAGGAAACCCATGTTGCCACAGCAATGCTGATCTGCCTCAGAGCTCCTACCCAGGAAAGGTGTCTCTGATGTTACCTAGGTGTCATCCAAACAAAATATTTCCAAAAGAGATACTTGCCACCCCATTTTCCTCCTAATTCAGCATTTCAGATGGCAGTAAGAAATGAATAAGTATCAAAACATTTATCAAAAACAAAAACAAATATTATTTATTAGGAGAGAGATGAATTCCTAGGATGTCTTAATACTTGGGACCTTAACCTGGCTACCCTACTATTCTGGGCTCATCAGGACATCAAGAATACTAATTTAGACTTAGGGCGTTAGGGAAAAGCTCTCCTGTTTTAAACACGGAAAACTGTTATTCAGTTATTTCTTGAACAAATACACTTCAAACAATGTGAAGGAAACGGCACTTCCCATTTATATGAGTTTACCAATGACAAGCACGATGAAAAGGACAAAGACTATTTCAGGTTTGTGAGGGCTGTCCATTATCACACACTGTCCCATGCAGCAGGGCATGTAGACCTTGTAAGGATCTGAGAAAGTTCAGAAAGTTCTCAGGAATCTTCAGCAAGGACTGCTGCCCGTCAGCATTATAAATGCTGTAGGATATTATCTTGTCCCAAAGTATCATTCACGAGGGTGGCTCTGCCTTCGAGGAACAAATTAGACACTATTTCATAGCAGTCTCCCGTAAGACCCCATCCCCACGCAGCTCACCTCCTGCCACACCGCAATTCACTTCTCCTCCTGTTGGACCTGCAAAGGTGGGCTCTGAGCTCATTTATGTCACTGTAATTAAAAAAAATCACTCCTTCAAAGCAACAGGTTGCTCTGTTTGGGGGTAGATTTTTAAGAGGAGCAGAGCCTGCACCAGAAAGCGTAACAGGTAATTTCTGCTCTATGCTTAACCTATGCAAACCAGGAGAAAACGTAATCATGTTAGCAGCCCAACAGCAGAGTTTGGCAGGGGTAACAACAACTGTAGGGAGATAAGATAAGGCTGTAGGCTTTAAAAGTTGGGAAATAGAAGTATCAGGATTACCAGAGCGCTTATAGCCAACTGAGACTGTTCTCCCTCCCTCTTCTAGGAAAAAAAAAAGAACCCTGATCCTTTGCACTTCACCCCCAGCGAGGAAAATAATCGTTAGCTTTACATTATAAAGACACATAAAATAATTGTCTCTCTAAGATGCATACATGTCTAAAGCAATTAACGTGTGTACGGCCGTAGTTTTTACCGTTGTGACACAACCTACCCCTACCATTATCATCTCTCATCAGGTCATTTCCAAAATTCAGTTCTCTGTGAACTGGGACCACGTTCTTCTGTTGGTTCGCACAGCTCCTATTTTTGCCACTATAAACAGAAGAAACAACTTCTGATTGCGTGGCGTGCTCTCCTTCGAATGGCTTTTGTAGGTTAAACAAAACTTTAACTGTTTCAGATAAAGACGGGCAGAAGGTGTTTTTTCCAAACATCCCAAGCGAAGGAGTGCGTTTCCTGCTTCCCTGATTCAACCTACGGCATCAGACATCTGTAACTCTGTTTACATTCCAGCCCTTCGCAACTTAATACCGCTTGCAGCATCAATAATATAGGGCACATTTCTGACTGTTCTTTAGATATTTTTTTATCTCCATGGGACTTCCTGGTTTGGGATTTTGCAGTTTACAGTTTCTCACTTATAGTAACTAGCTGCAGCATTTGGCCTTAAGAGTTTACATATTATTTAACTAGAGATAGGCAGCCTATTTTAATTACAGTAAAGAGTCCTGTAGAGGGCTTGTCTGTTTTTCCCCCTCCAACTATATCAGCTGGTTTAATAAAGATATTACCAACTCCCTATAAACGGGGCTGCAATCAAGTTCTTAGATATGTTAGTATTTATTAACGTACTTTTGCCACTTTAAAAAATATGTCCTATCATAGATCTTCATGTACCCAGGTGTCCATTGCCTCAATGAAAGCAGTGTGAACTTTGTAGCGCATTTTATTTTGCGTGTGTGTGCATTCCAGCACTTCTAAGCAAACTGCTCACCCGCCCCAGACCGAGGGGCATCTGCTCTTGTCACTGCGTTGGAGTCTGATATTTAAGTGTATGTGCCGCGCTTTTAGGATGAGCTCCCCCTTCCTGGGGGATGTAGAGCACAGGCTTTCTTCTCCCCTACCTGCAGGGTCAGCAAAAGTGCATTCCTACAGGAAAATTCAGCATTCAGCATAATCCTACCACGGCACGCCTACATCTCTGGTGCCTCTCTGTCCTCACCTTCAGGTCCTCTCTTCAGATTTCCAGTATGCTCTCACTACACGCTCTCCCTGACCACTATTTAGAGAACTTCCCACAATTTATTTCAGGTCTTTAGACAGCAAAATTCTTGCCTCAAGTTAGCACTACGTGCACCTAAACCCAATTTCACATCAGCCAGCGTCTTGCCGCTGTCAGCATTTCTTTGCATCCCACACGTGAAGCCAAGGTGAGATACGGAGACTTCAACTTTCTCATTTTACAGGGCTTCTTTCCTCCGTAAGGTCTCAAATTAGTACCTGACCATCACCTACCAAATCAACCATGCATATTCACAACTCTTCTAACATTTGCAAGTAACAGTTATTACAAAGGAAAGCCCAGGACAGCTTGATTAAGCAACTTGCCCAAGGTCATACAGGAAGTTGTAGAAGAGTTGAAAACAAAAGCCAGATCTTCTTAGCTCCTGTCCAACCCTCTCTGGAATGAAAAGGCCAAACTGCGCTGTGGAAATATTAGCAGAGTCATAGATCTCATCGTATGAGTTTCATAATGAATTCACGACTTAGCAAAGAAAATACGCAGAGCTCCCCGCGCTGCTTTCCAAGGAAAAACTCCCAACCCGGCCGCGGCGGCTGGGAAGCGTTCCCTGAGCTCCCGGCAGCGCCGGCCCCTGCTCAGACAGAAAGAAATAAAACAGGGAATAACAACCCCCTGAAAGCATCAGGCCATTTAATGCAAATGGGTTCTGCCGTCCTTTCTCTAGCCACTTTCCTCCTCTTCAAGGAAGCGCAAACCTGCATCTATCGGCAAAGCTGCTGGAGTCACTCAAGAGCGAGTATGAAATCGCTCGGGATAGCAAAAGGAGCATCCAAAGAGTAACAAAGGCGGTATTTATGTCTGTCCTTCTCCCTGTCTGCGTGGCTCTCGGTGATAGCCACAGGAATAAACAATAGCCTTGGCCCCTTGGCTGCAAACGGTTCTTGCTGCAGAGGCCCAATTAAGTCGTGGAAAGTCTAAACACAGGCACAGGAATCCGCTAATGCGGACAGGCCTGCACAATAGGGTCCCATCCTGGCTCTGCTCCGCTTGCGCTGAGCACCACCTTGCTGGCACCAGAGCCACCCCCTCCACACACCATCACCAGCGAGGCTCTTCCCACAGAAAGGTCCCGCTCAGCCTCGAAGCCCAACCCAACCGTGCGCGTTTCCACCCACGTTGAGGAGGACTCCCGGCTCCCTGCGGCGTCAAGCTGGCCCTCGGGGACACATGTTGGGCCACCTCAGGCTCGCTACCACCCGGCAAGCGCAGGCAGGTTGTTAAAGAGCAATCCCCCCTTCCCCAAATCTCCACCGGGTTCGAGCCACTCCTGGACATAAACACTTCAAACAGCCACGGCAGCCTCAAAAGCAATGCCAAGAGCAGAGAGAGGCTTCGACATTGTCTCGGTACACAGGATGCCGGCTTGACATCATTTAGCGGAGACAATGCTCGCCCTCTTTCTTTTGGAACCACGTAAAAAACTTGGCCGAATATAAAACGACTTCAAAGACCCATTTCTGTGCCAGCCAGGATGCATCAAAGTTGGGAAAGGCACGACCCGATTCACCTGATCCGGGGAGCTGATAGAGGAGCGCAGGGAAGCGGCTTTTATCGATGTACCTTCCCAGCACTTCCTTCCTGGCCCCGATGCTATTTAAACCCCTCGCGCCTACCTCCAGCCAGACCTGCCGCCCTCCGCTCTGAGGAGGAGAAAGGAAAAAGCAAAGGGAAGCCCTAAAAAAAAAAAAAAAAAAAAAAAAAAAAAAAAATTAAAAGAAAAAAGGCGTCCCTGCAAATTTCTCTACAGTTACCAGGCAGTCATATCCTTCTGCTTTCCCCTGAAAAATCAAGTATCACCTTATCGTTTCCTCACCAAGATTAACTCCTGCTTCCTGAGGAGTATTTCTGAGGTAGAAAGCAGAGGTGGTGAAAAAAAAAAATGAATTTAAAAAAAAAAAAATAATAAAATGGGGGGGGGGGGGGGGGGGGGGGAGGAGAGGGGGAGGGGGGAGCTGAAAAGCCCAATCTGTCAAGCTGCATTTTAGAAGAAAGGAAAACTGAAAAGTGAACGTATTTAACATGAGCTATTTCCTGCACTCAGGAGGGAAGAAAGCATGCTACTAACTGTGTGCATGAGGAGATCGGCACTAGTGTTATCTCTGACCTGCAGCTTAGCCCTTGTGTCTCAGCTGCCAAAAAGCTCCTATTCAACGTTATGCTGAGTTCATCAATGCTCCACGTGTCAGGATCCTAACAGGAAAAAGCAGGACAGACAGTCACTCTATTCAACTGCCTGGGGACCCCATGACAACTCAAATCCCCTTGCAGACTGTCCATATCAACCTACGGCAGGTCAGAGCGCGTAACCCCTCCAGAACCGCAAGCCTGGGCCCACACCCTTTCCCCTTGTCAACATTGTCACTTTAAAACAGCCCATCTAGCCCTTATCGCCGAACCTGGAGTAAGTATGACAATTAAGATGGATTGCAAAGCCTGCTTTGCGCTTTACAATTAACAATAACTTGGCAGCGTGTCCCACGCAACTGTTGGGTGGTATGGCAAGAACTTTATCCCTGCTTAGTATTGCATTAGCATATTTAGTAGGCTGCAAGACATAATTCCTCAGATATGAACATATTTTGTCTTTTCAAAAAATCTGCAATTAAGCCGTAACGTGCAGGCAGTGTGCAGCCGGCAGTAAACTTTTGTTATTAGGGGGAATGTGCTAAAATGGCCCTTTTTGACCTCATGTCAATTATCTATTTAATAAGGAATCTATTCAATTAAAAAAATAAATAAATAAAATGTCTTAGCACGGTCTTTGCTGGGAAGCAACAATATTCCAGCAACTAGAGCTGATATTCACTCAGCCCTGCGTTCCCCCTGTTACCAGCACCGGGCTTCGGGGGGTTGATGGGGACAGGTTATTTAAAAGCAGAGGTTGGGGCATTTCGTTGGGGTTTTCTCTTTTAATTTTTGGCTAGGACGGGCAAATCTTTCCCTTCTGCTACCCATCGTAAAACTTTATGCTTAAGTAATTGCCAGTGTAAAAGAAACAGACCCCAGTCAGCAGCATCTCCCTCTATAGGTTGTGCATCTCTCCTTTCCTCTCCAAGACCCTCATGTTTACAGGTAAATTAACAGTCTTCTAAGTAATTAAAGCCATTTGAGGAGCAGTTATTTAGCACGGCCTAACTTTTATCGATTTGCTACAAGCCGCACAGGACATTCTTCCCCCCCCTTCTCCCCCCAGCCCCCCTTAAGCTTTTTAAGTCTGTTTACGGTATACATTTATCTAGAAAATCTGTTCAGGTGGGGGGGAGGCAAAGATCTTCCCTCGATAACCCGGACATTGTCCCCCTTGACATCTGTGCTGCTGGTGGACAGGATATCCTGCCAAATGTAAGAAGACAACTGCGTGACCCACCTTGGGAGAGAGGCACCGCTGGCTGATGCGAGCACAGCGGGAGCGGGTCCTGCCTCTCATCGCCACCGTCCCCGTCCCCATCCCGTCCCCCCGAGCAGCATCCTCGGCGCACAAAGAGCAGCCGGGGAGCCCTGGCGAAAGCAGGGGGAGGCAAAAAAAAAAACAACAACAAAAAAAAAATATAATAATAATAATAATAATAATAATAATAATAATAATAATAATAATAATAATAATAATAATAATAATAATAAAGGGGGGTTAGGTGAGTAGCCTGTATTCGATAAGGGAAAGCAGATGAGAGCAACAAATGCAATTGAGCAGACAAAGTCTTTCTTCAGAAAAGCAGCAGAGGAACGGATTAAACCACCTGGCGATCTTGGCAGGGAAAAAAGAAAATCTCGGGCGGTGACAAACCCAAACAGGTGTAACAGGTATAAAACTTTTGCTTCCCAATAATACCCCTCTCTTCCCTGGAATGCTTTGACAGGTGCAGAAGTTCAAGTTACAGCGTGGAAGTGGCAAATAAATACACAGCATTAGTGTCTGACGTGCTCGCCGAGCGAGCGGGGATGTTAATAACTGGCAAGGTACACTAATCTCTGATTGCAACATTTGGTTTACCTTAATCTGGAGGGACAGCTGTATTAAAGAGGGAATTATACTAATCAGTTCAAGGCCCTTGCATATAAAACTTCCCATTAGGCTTAAAGTACAACAGCTTACGCTCATTCTCTAGGAGCCTTACATCTGGTTCTGAATAAGGCTGTCTCTCATTTGCAAGGTACAAACCGAAAACAAGGGAGGGAGGGAAGGGGGGGGGGAGCTGACAGTTGCTGGAGGATGGTTGATAGAAGAACAAGCTACTAATTCTTTGAAATTTTTTACAGCGCCAAACTGGCTGTAAGGCATCTTAATACTTAAAAAAAAAAAAAAAAAAAAAAAAAAAAAATGAAAACCCAAAAAAAAAAACCCACCCAGGCATGTGTTATCAACCCTAGGCCATTTTTTCCTGTTACCGGAGGTGACCAACATAAAATAAAATTGATGATGTCAGTCAAAAACAGCTAAGCACAAAGCTTGGCTTTGTTATCTTAAGTCAGAAGGTATGATAGGCCATGCCATATGGCTCTAATCCTCCTATATCTTCCATCACCTAACAGGCAACCTTCATGTAGCATGACCTTATTTGGCTGGTCTCAGGTTAGGGCTGCCCAAAGGGGATTTTTCTGTTTCTGCTATATCCAAAGGTTTATGTTGATTTTTTTTTTTTAAACTCTCTTTTTTTTTTTTTTTTTTTTTTTTTTGAGCCCTGCAAACTATAAATCCGACTGATTACTCTGCACTCTTTTGCTTGACTGAGCCTTTACAATCAGACATCCCCGTTAACAATAAGCTCCTAATGAATCAAACATCTATGGCATTAGTTTCACCTAGCTGCCTCTTTCCCATGCACTGCAGCTCTTTGTCAGACCTGGCTTGATGAGAAAAGCTAGTGACACTTGGTGCACCTATTGATAAACAATTCAGTAATGAGGGGCATAACAAAAATTACCTAAAACAACCTGATTAAAAATGACAGGCAAAGGGTACTACAGAGCTTTGCAGTTAAGGTAACTCTCGTACGTCGGGAGGGATGGAAAAAAATAATTAGGTGCAACACAATTTGCTTTAAAATTACGAGTTTGCACTCACATTTTGTCTTTTTTCTTCTCTCCTCTCCCCTCCTTTTTTTTTTATTTTTTGGGGGGCTAGGAGTTTGATGGGTGTTAAAAGGAAAATGTTCCATCATACTTTATAAAGAGATCCATCGTTTTCAGAAAATTTGCAACTCAATAAGCTTTTACTTTCTCCTTTTTGAAGTACTACATTAATAGCAAAAGGCATTGCTATTTGTAATCCAACTTTCTATCTATAGCAAATTCCTATATTATAACTTAGCATTTTACTTCCTTTGTTTAAATATTGGTTTTGTTGCTTAAAAGCACATGTGGGCTGTAAACAAAGGATAAATAAGCTGTGAAAATAAAAGCAGGCTCCAAGGAATAAATAAGAACAAAATGGCAAAGACTGCACCGGGCTCCTGCGATGAACACAGGGATCTCTTTGTGAGAGGGGGGCGAAAAAATGTGTTAAAAGGGCACATACTGCAACTCTGAGGCAAACTTTGAAATGGAAGTGTGGAAGCATAAGAGCATTTGATTCAAAATCAGCAATGTGTGGGTTTGCATTTGTGTAGCAGCATGTTGGGAGGGTTTCAATCAGTGCACAGATGCACTTGAAAATCAAATATGGACATGGGGAATGTTTTTGGATATAGCAAATGAGGACTGATGACATGTTTACACTTTGCACATGGATCCAGTACAAAACCATACCCTGCAAAGAAACAATAACCACCATTTGCTGTTTTTCAGGGCTGTAACAAAATGGTGGCAGAGGAAGAGAATACAAGTGAGTGTCTATTCCCACCTGGGAGGGGGCTGCACCGTTTCCCTGCCGATGGGCTTATTTTGCTCTTCGCTCACTGGAGAAAGGGACTTTTTAACAAATATTGAACAAAAAAAGAAAAAAAAGAGACAACACCATGGTTTGAAAAACAACAGCGCGGGAGGAAAAGGAGAGAAAAAGCAAGTTTCAGTCATCATTAATGTCTTTCTTTCTTGTCAAAATATTTTCTTTACAGAAGAATTAAAATTATAGTTGGAATGTCACTGGAATGGAATAGGGAATAAATGTAAGCAAATGCACTTTCATCCTCTCCAATGGAAAAATTGCAGTTTTGACGTTATTTCAGTATCTGGCTCTATATAGTCTTAAAGGAGAAATTCCTGGCTTATAAATAATGTATCCCAAGCCATGCTGAGTTGTTAATGAAAGTTTATCGAGATGGCAAAACTTTTTTAAAAAGGCAATAGTAGTTGCAGGCAATTGCATCCGACCAGAGTAGAATGTATCCCTCTGGAAGGCAGCTCCAATTCACAGTATGAAGTAATCTTTTGTGAATGTTTTCCAAACTGTGATGCATATTTCACATTTTAAAGGAAGAGGCAAAAGTTATCTATCTCTGAAGGAAGGGGGAAAAACATCTGTTCTACACTTTCTGCTAATCAGACATTAAAGTAATGCACATGAACTAATATCCCAAGTTTTAAACTTTTATGAAGAGTTCATTTCAAACTTTTAAGAGGGTATCCTTACAGTTCAACCAGCCCTTCAGACATTTGACTTCTGCTACTGATTATTAATAACAATCATCCCATTTTCCCTTACACTTTTCAGCATGAATTCAGAATGTCAAAGCTAATTTTCTCATCAGCCTCAGACGTATTTAAAGCGCCGCAAACTCGAGACTTCGGTTCTCTTCTCACACGCTTGGGTTTTACAACAGCGTGGGGTTAGCATCCAGCTTCCACAACTGCGCGTGGGGTCAGCATCTGTCCGACCAGAGGCCACACAGAGACCCGGCAGCTGGATTTTTACCAACAGTACCTGAATCTGGGGTTCTCTTGGCCCCGTTTCTGCCACGCGTCCAGCCAGAAGCCCATGGTTTTGTCTTGGCGATTCGAGAGCCCGGCTGGTATCGTGGATCGAATGAAAGTAGACTTATCCAAGCAAAGCCAAGCTATGGACTTTGTGAGATATTTGTGTCTGTCTTTAGTAAGATGAGATACTCAAACGAGTAACTTTTGACAATTTTGTCTTCGCATATTGCTAAAGAAAGCAATCCACATTTACACAGGGGCCGCTTTGCACCGCACTGTCCCATCTGATGCCCTGAAATGATAGCAAAGAGCCTGGAGCTCAGGTGCGGGTCCCTGCTCCGCACAGAGCAAGGCCACTTGCTTGAATGGAGTTACAACCACACACATAACTAGGGCCTATATCTCAGCAAGTACAACATTTTTTTTAAAAAGTCCATCTTCTGCTTTATTTCCACGTGCACGCTCTAACGTGTTAATTGTATATACAACAAAGCCAAAGTGCTGGTCAAGGGAAATTATTTCTCTGTAGTCATGATTAAGGCCATGTTTACTACGAGTGCATTACAGGACTGTCTCTGTTGGAAAGTGCCTGCGTCACGCAGACCTCCTGCACCAGCCCAGGAAAACAGATCAGAAATCTCCTGCTTTACTGGCAGGTGGGTGGGAAAGCAGGCTCACGCTTTTTGCTGTCACACCTTAGCTTACCTCGAACAACAATCTGTGATTACAGGCACAATATAGCTATCATATTTCTTCTGCCATGTTCTTCAAACTTTTCTCTTCTGGACATCAGAATCATAGGGGTTGAAAGGGACCTCTGGACATCATCTAATCCCACCCCCCTGTCAGAGCAGGTTGGGCAGGAACACATCTAGGCTGGTTTTGAATGTCTCCACAGTGCTAGACTCCCCCACCTCTCTGGGCAGCCTGTGCCAGTGCTCTGCCACCCGCAAAGGGAAGAAGTTCCTCCTCATGTTAAGATAGAACTTCCTATGTTCAAGCATTTGCCCGTTCCCTCTTGTCCTGTCACTGGGCACCACTGAAAAAAGACTGTTCCCATCCCCCTGGCACCCTCCCTTTAAGTATTTATCAGCAGTGATGAGATCCCCCCTCAGTTTTTTCTTCTCCAGGCTAAAATAGACCCAAGTCCCTCAGCCTTTCCTCATCAGAGAGATGTTCCAGTCCCCTAACCATCTTCGTTGCCCTCTGCTGTACCCTCTCCATTACCCTCCTTTAGCTAGGGATTCAGCATAAAGGCAAAGTGAACACCAGCGAGTGATGCTTCCTTGCATTACAGGACATTGACAGTTTAAGTTCAAGTGAGAGCTGTGCTGGGTCATGGCTTCCTCCAGAGTTACCTTCAACCCTCTGGCATGTTATTTTGTCCAGTGTTTATACATCCAACAGCAAAAGGAGGAACATGTTAAACATCCAGGTATGTGTGCTCCATAATAAAGGTTATAACAGATTATTCTTATGAAATACCACCAGGCTTATAACGTCATAGTCACCACATTTAAGAAAACAAACTGGAATTTTGAATTGTTTCTGTGCTTTTCCTTTCTAGTACAGAGTAAGGCATTTCCATTTATTTTTCATCTAAGAATGCGAAGTGTCACTTCCTTTTGATAGCCAACAACAAATATAGTTGTGCTTTGGAAGCCCTTTCATTAACCGTCTTTTCTTTTACTTGGGAAAGGAACAGATAGTACAGTTGCTATAAAATTATCATGATTTCCAACTGGTGGAAATCAGTGTAGTGCCACCAATGTCACCTGAGACCCTAAGTGGAAGGTAACACAGGTTACTCTTCCAGTCTCATACTGAGCCAGCATTAACACCATGGAATGGTGGTGGATACCAATGCTACCTCAATCATGATAGGACAACATACAGATTATGGTAACACGGAATAACACGCAGAATAACACTGTCACCTTCATTCATGCAGCTTTTGAATCAGATACCTCCCTGTTCAGAGTAATACAGTAGCTGCCATCTCATCCTTCTTTGAATTAGAAGATTCCTTCTTCACCACCTGTCCTGTACCTTGTACACTAGAGAAAACAGACCATATGGGTGAGAGACAAGCCAACCCTCATGCTCTGGGCTAAGGAGGAATTAAATTCTCTCGATTACGTATCTTGGTGTTACTGACCACAACTGAGGTGCCTCACCACTTCACCAGAATTAAATGTTTTGCCTCTCTACTGTCCTTCACCTAAGAGCCACTTTAACACTGCAGTTTAATATTCATGTCATCACCACCGCTGTTAAAACCTGAATGATATAAATAATGAATTAATATGTATGTGCAGATCTCTATTTTGCCCAATATTTCTTACGCTTTTTTTATTGGAGCCTCAGCATTCTGAAGGCAAATACAAATGGTTCTTCCCCTTTCAGCCTGATTTTTTTTGTCACCGTCATGAGGCAAATTAGCAGCTCCACTCCAGTCGTCACAGTTATCACAGAGGAAAGGGGACTTTGCTTGGGTACATCCAAATGGATCACTCCTGCCAGCGCTGGCACCAGTCAATGAATGCTAACGCACCTGGCAGCCCCTCGATGGGCCTGGGAATGATCCTGTTTCAGCAGCATCCCTTACTGACTCGTAATGAACTCAGTGGTAAGGTCTGTCCTCACACATGCAGAGCTTCCAAGGACTCTGCTGGGTTAGGACATTGTATTGGGATTGCGGTGCAAACATCACCACGGCACAGGCCTTCAAGGTGAGGAGTCTATTTGAAATTAGAACCAAGTTGGTGAGTTTACGGTAAAGGCACTCTCATATAAGTGACATCTCAAAACATTCACAATTCAGCTGTAGCTGGGATTTGCCTTTTAAAAGCAAAACTTGGGTCTACATGCTCAGACTGTTTGCCCCAACAGAACAAACTCCAGTTTCTTTGGCAGTAAATTTGGCCCTAGCTCTGCATTTGGGAGGGAATCTTGAAAAACAGCTTGCACCAGGACTTTCTTTTTCTTTCCCCCCTCCCGTTTTTGAAAACCTCATTGGAATAGACTCCAACGTGACTATGCTTTTAATCCAAACTCTGCAGTAAGGCCCAGCTTGAAATAAAAAGGCAAGGTCAGCAGAGGTTCAATACTCAGTTTCAATTTTAAAATTATTTGGGGTACAGTGAAACCTGAAACACACCACCACTATTACACCTAGGGCAAGATTTTTCAAGACTACATGCAAGCCAGGAGATGCAGAGGAACACACGGTAAATTTTCAAATTCACTTAAGATGGGACAACCACAGTAGCATTGTCTTCTAGAGCCATTTTACCATGAGAAATGCATTCAAAGGGTATTCTTACCCTCTCTGATATTTATCAGATAAAAATACATTTTGTGGAGCTTCAGCTGCCCTATAGGTAATGGTGGAGTCATTTATTTTTTATCACTTGAAGATCTGGTCTGATTAAGTAAAGAGACCAATTAGCAAAGACTACAAATTTCTGTAACTATAAACCATATACTCAGTATGTTCCCTATCACTGCAGAGACCAGATGACATTTCACATCATGGGTCTCTAGTTCAACACTTGCTCAAACATCCAGTTTTGAGAAGTGCCACAATTTTGAAAGATTTCACTGAAAGCCGGGCATTAAGAAGTTGGGTGCCTTTCCTCAAGGTAATGTCTTATTTAGATCAGATCATTTTCCCTTCCTGCTCTTGAAAAACATTTTGCTATTCACTCGGTGTGTCCTATTAGCAGAAAATAGAGAAAGTTCTGATGCATCATAGCACGCGTCTGAAATTCTAATTCTAATTAACAAGAAGTCATCTGTAGTTGTCCAACATCATATTATTAATTCACAAAGCAATAAAGGGATATATTTCAGACTGAATGAGAAGATAGGTACTGAATGGGGTCATAGTATTTCACTACGCGTAATTTGTCCTGATCTTTAACTATTTCATACCTATAGAAGTCAAGTTGTACAATGCCTTACCGTGAATATAATTTCTCACATGTAGAAAGCAGTTACACTGGTATGATTTATTCTTGTGAACTTAAAACCTAAATTAGATCTAAATCTGTATAACCCAGGGTTGCATAAGGAAGTATATTTTTACTGTGAATATGTAGACTTTTGCTCTCTATGTATTTTTAAGCAAGACAGACAATTCTAGGGACATTGTAATATGTTTTCTGGCATTATGATCAATACGTACATTAATTTATTTAAAAATTATATTCAGTAACGGGAACTGTTACTGTTAGATTTGATAATTCATTAAAAAAAGCACATTGCAGTTAAATTCTAATCAACTTTACATTCCAAAAGTCTTAGGGAAGACTTTTATTTAACCAACACCCCAAAAATGAAGACTTTTCACAATGCATTGCCACTAAATAAAACTTTCTTCTTGCTCATTTCAAAAAATTAAGTTAATCCTAAAGTATAGGGAAACCCAAAATCATTCATTCATCCATCCATCCATCACCTTTCCAGCATGAGAATGTGCAGTTACTAGAATTTTACACAATTAGCGCTCTGAGAGTCCTTTAAATGCAAACCTGTAAGAGGAAAGTAAAAACAAATCAAAGTTAATCGTGACTGGCTAGAACAAAATGCTTAAATCAATATGACGATGGCTCATCTGCTCATCATTTAGCCATTACCTGGGAGACGAGGACCTCCTGCTATGCCTGAATTATTTTTTTTTTAATACAGATTTACCACTGCCTCAGTTTTGTGGATACATATGAAGCCAAAGTCATTCCAGACTTGTCTTGTCATACTGTTTACTCTTCATATCTTATTTTATTTATTCCTGTTTGTTCTTTACATTGGATACAGAGATAAACACATACAAACATTGGGTTGTTCAAAAAGTTTAGTACAACAGCAAGAAAGGGTAGAAACCACTAGCTCACATCTATAGCATCCTGGAGAAAATGGCAACATAACATAACAACTCTCCCAAAGAAGGAAACCCATTTATTAAGAGATTTTCTTTGAATTGACCATTATAATGAAGAGCAATGCTACACAGTTTGGAAATATTTTGAAGTATTTCTTCACCGTGTACAGAAGCCAGGTTAAAACATGTTTCTAGTACAAGTTTAGAAATGGAAACCGCATTGTCTGGTGTTCAACATACCAAAAGCCTAAGGACGTAAGGCATGTAACGAAGGAAAGGGCATTTTGGTGACCCTACAGACACACAGGGCCCGATCGCTATCCTACTGGCACCGACAGAAATCCCAAATCTGTTTAGGTCAGTGGTGTTTGACCATGGTCTGCCACTGGGATCAGAATCAGACCCATTATGTACACGCTCAGCTTTTATTGAAAGCCACAAAACTTCCCCAGAAACGTAGCCCCTGGGTTTTTATGGCAACGCACATCTGGGCAACAAAGGCTACTTGGTTGTAATCGTGACAAAGCAAAGTCTTTAATTCTGGTTCCCAAACTGGAATACATAAACATTTCTTCTTTTGGGGAGATAAAACTGAGCCAATGCCATCTTTGGAAGAAAAAAAAACTTATAATGCAACCTTGAAATACACTTATTTGCATATACAAACACTGAAGCCTCATATGTATCTACTAATAGCCCTTCCCTAAACTGCTCAGAATATCACATATGCTACAGCTCACACCAACCAGAATAATGAGGGAGGTGTTGTTTTTCGATATTTTTATAAGTTCATCTAACTCTACAGTCAAAGCAACTCTAGGTTCATCCAAGCTATCACATAAAAAAAAGACTCATTACAAACAAGTTTATTTAATAATCAGCTGTCTTAACTTCAGTCCTCTCTCGGACCCGTGTGTATACAGTCTTTATTACAGCCTAATCACAGCGCAGTTACAGAAAGGCAAACTCTGAACTGAGCAGCTACTGTCACCTCCCTCTCTCTTTTCCTTTCCCAGCAGGTTAGAGATGGAAAATGCTAAAAATCTACTGGGAGTGTGTCTAAAATGAAGTGTAAATAGGTATGGAAAACCTATGAGAAAACTGTTATGGAAGGTGCCTGAATGGCAAAGTGCAAAGGGTGACAAGAAGAAAATTGTGATGGCATACAAAAGGCAAGAGAATAAGAAAGATGTGATACAATAGATAGCTGGCGTGAGCCTATCAACTGGCTGGTAGCTCCTGTTCCACCCACCTCCCCCTCAATACCTTCATTTTTTTGTTATGATAAAGGACATTCATGATCAGTAACAATGTTATAATGATAGTAAATGCAGGATTTAAGGTATATAAAACCTTCAGCCAACATTAGAAAGCCACCAAGGGGGAGTTACCTTGCACGAGGTTCTATTTAGTGATGGCTCCACTCTTTCACTCCCTGACTGCAAATCAGCATTTTTAGTGGACAATAGGCTCAGCAGTGGCCTTATGATTGCCTCTTTTCAAATGGAAATGGCTATCCTAACTCCTCTGCCAGGTTTTTCTTACTAGAGCACAAATTGCAGTTTACAAGGCTCTAAGGGGAAAAAAAAAATCTTAGCTGAATATCTTTTTTTTATTCGACAAACTGACATGTAAATTACCCTTTAAGTGCTCCACTCTAGGGCTCTGATCATCTCCTAATTGTCACAGTCAATTGTAGCCAACAGTCTCTTCAATCCCAAGCGCTTTGACAACAAGCATAAGGATCAAAGCAGAATCAGCTCCCTTCAATATCCTTCTGTTTAGGATGCTACAAAAAGCCTGAAAAAGAAAGGTGTAAGGGCATTAGTGGAGAAGGGACTGAGAGGAGAAAGTACTATAGCAGTCATTTTCTTCTTCACTAATATTATATATCCTTACACACTCTGTTATTCCACGTTCAGCACGAACACATAAACATCCCGGAGAATAAATATGGTTTGAAACGACTCGGATATATTACTACTTAAAAATAAATGCATAATGCATTTCTGCTGCCTCCTGCATGCCTCCCCCCATCCTTCCCCCACCGCTCTGGGAAGGGATATAACAGCAATTATTTTTTTTAGGTAAATTTGGGATTTTTTTTTTTTCTCAAAAGCAGTCCCACACCCTCTTCCAGGATGAGCTGGGCTGCAAACCAGCCTATCCCAATGGAAACCCATCTCAAGTTGTGTTCATGGGGCCGGTACGACTCAGCCGTGAAGTGGGATATTTGTGCAGCTCTGCTTTTGCTTTCTGAAGTGCCTATAACCCAAGGTCAGGCAGAGGCTGGAGCAAAAACCCTCTCATTCAGTTGGAGTCCAACCCTACGAACAGCCAGTTTCAGCCACATCCAAAAAAACTGGGAAGAAATACAAGAATGAATACAGCCGTCCTCAAAGTTTGCCCAGGGAAGAAAGAAAAAAAATTATTTGCTGTAATTCTGAAAGAAGATTCACCTTTTCTTGTATTCCAGGCCACTTTAGATCAGCACCGCACTATATCACTTAAATTTTTGTACTAGCTTGCTGTGTTTGATAATATGAGCTTGCTTGCCCTGCAATACACTTTCATACCCCCGGCGCCTTGCAGACACTCAAAGTAAGCCTTGTTGAAGTCGTGTTTCTAGGGAATAGGAGGAAGGCGGAGCTATTCCGAGTCATATTTTTACTTCAAAACTTGTATGTAGCCACGAACGTAGCAGCAACTCCCACAGAGGCTGGCAAACAGCTTCTGCCAGGGGAGGAACAGCAGCAAACGGGCTGCAGGGGAGGAATAGCATCGCTCCTGCAGAAAGATGTGCTGCTGAAGTGGGAGAAAGCCTGCAGGATAGCAGGGAGTCAAACGGGGGATGTGCCAAGCTCTAGAGTAACTCACAAGGATCTCCAAATGGATAACCAGGCTCTGCAGGGTTAGGCAACTGGATCCTTTTGGCCTCCCCAACGATCTTGCTGCCATAGAGAAAGGAAGCAAAAGACTTCATCCATTTTCCTGGAGCTCTGTCTCTCCCACCCCTGCAAAGGATACTTTCCACAGGGGATAGGTTGGACACCCAAAAAATAATGGGAATTTGGAGGTGAAAACCTATTCGCTCCTTCATAAGAAATTCGTTCACTTCTTATGCCTATCTTTAAGAAATGGCCACTTGACATTTCTTAAAGATGATACACCTTGTCCATTAGCTCACGTAACACTGGAGGAATGGTTAGGCGAGACAGATGGATGAGTTTAACAACCTGCTGCCCCCCCTCCTACAGGTACCTCTTTCCTCACCCAAATTCTGGCTGTGTAGAAGATGAGCTAAGTCAGGTCCATAGACCAGCAGAAATCCAGTCATTTGCGTAACAGGACCCCAAGGCAAGGCTTTAAGGTAGATGTTCCTAAACCATCACCTACATCGAGTTCCCCAAAGAAGATCAAAAGGTTTAAGATGCAAGTAATAACCCTAGTTTTACAAAGAGAAGGCTCAGAGCTCGTAGGGAAGACAGCACAGATGCAACAAGGCTTCCTACAGGGCTGCCTCTGCACCCACCGCCTTGCACCCGGCCAAGCTCAGAGCCCCCGGCACCACCTTGCACACACAGATGAGCATGATTGAGTTAAGATGCTAAATGTAGATAACACATTAGATACAAATACTGGTGAGAAAAGAGTGTTTTTGATAATGAATAGGAACAAAAAGTCAAAATTTCTCATGGGAAAGATATTCCAAAAAACATTGATTGGGAAACATCAGAAGCACTCATTTGAATGATGTTGAAATAATATAGAAGGTTAATCTAATATATCATTTAAAATAAATACAAACCCAAAATTGTAAAATTGAAGTGAAATGTTTGTCTTGTCAAGCTGTTTTATTTCCATATTATCAAAGGGAAATATTTTAACTCTTTCTGACCAACCATTTCACTGAAAAAAGCATATTCTAAAGAAAATTTTCCAGCTTAGTGGAACGTGCTTTCCCTGCCAGCAAATTTACAAATATTTTGCAGCTCTATATAAAGATTGATATCATCCGCAGACAGCTAAATTTTGAGGTGGCTCCAGTTAAAGTGTATACAATATTTTACTTGATATTCCACTATACAAGACAAATGCAGTTATTTTTGAGGAAGACTATTCCAAGACACTAGGACACCTCCCAAATGAAACCTTCCCAACATTAGCAAATTGTTCCGTGGCTATTCAGCTCACTAGAATTAACTTGGTACATAAAGATATTTTCACCTCTTCGTTCACCCACAAGAATGCCACACGCCAAGAAAAAACTGCAAGGTCACCTGGAATGTAATTAACTTTTTTTAAAAAAAAAAAAAACTGTGCTTATTTAAACAGCAGAAACATTTCCAAATAGCAGGACATCAGCTAACACAGCCTGCACTATTTTCTCACCTTACTTGAAAATGCATCCAAATACTTACTACATGAAACTGTTGGTTCCCACCTTTGTCTATGGAGTTGATGCTGATAGTCTGCAGAGAGTTGAGTAGCACAGCGGTCCTGGACATTTTCCTTGTTTCCAGCTGCTAAATCCTAATAAAGAAGGTTCAAATAATATTATTTTCCTACCAGAACTTTTCCATGGATATAATTGCTGTAGTGTTTGCAAACTACAGATTTCATTACCAGAAAGTAGGAGAGGGTCCACATGACCGTGAATGGGAGGAGATAAGCTCAATGAGACAATTTTCCTTTAAAATAAGACACATTATGAAAAAAAAAAAACCTGCCCTACCAAAGAATAGGTTCTTTCTTTCAATGCAAAGAACCCACAGCACTAGAGACCATTAGATGGACTAAGCTATTTGTTGCACATGACCATTTCATGATCCATTGGAGTTGCAATTTATTACAGGGGATTGAACGCTTGCCTCGCGCGGCTGTAACAAGGGGAAAGGTGCCATAATGTTGGTGGTGCACTGGAGCACCAGGCGAGAAAGTGGCTCCTCCAGCTGCCTCCCACCCAGAGCAGCAAGTCACGGGGCTGCCTAGGAGCACAGGGGCTCCTCTGGAAGTGTTACCCCAAAAAGGGAGCACTAAATGCCAACCAGAAGCATGGGTTACTGATAAAATGTGGGTGCCCTTTCCTACAGACTTTAACGTAAACCCTCAATCCAGTTGTAAAGGAGCAGAATAATAGTGCCCATTGTGTCACTGACATTTCTCTCAGGGAGGGGGGGGTGACTTTTCAGTAAGCAGTTATTTTGACTTATTTAGTTCTCCCCCTGACAGAACAGTGGATTTTTGCAGCCCTTATTTTTATGCTTCTGAAAATTAAAAGGATGAAAGGTTACATCTGGGAAGTCTAGAAGTGACAGCCAAAGCACATGCACTGATGCGATGTGAAAGTCCGTGGCCACATAACCACTTCAGGACTATCGCAAGATTACTGATACGGCTCCTAAATTACCAACGATTAACCGATGTGCTCTGGTCATTAAACCCTTGTTCAATTCAGTCTTCCGGGCAACAAAGACATACTATTTCTCTCCGGGATGCCTTGCAGGTATCAGCACGGAGTTTGCTAAGAATATACGTCAAGTCATTACCTCTGCAACGGCCAAAGCCATGTGAAGCGCCTTCAGAAGTCCTTAGCAAGCCATCTGCTTAAGCCTCAGCTGGGACTTATTTTAAGGAAGTCACATGCTGCTTTTTAAGTGATTATTTCTAGATGGTGCTCAGGGGCAGGGAGGGAGGGTTGATGACCACAGCTCCTTCTGTGCAAAGGCAGGGATTCAAGCCATTGAATACTGACAGCAGCGATCACAGGACTGACACTGAAGGAGCCAAATTGTACGCAACTACTTGCTCCTGGGGAGAAGAGGCTTTCTTGGGTGCCTTCATAGCTCATTAGCACAGTTTCTACCGCAGTTAGCTCAACCACACAGCTTCCACTCTAGCCACATCCTCCTAAACCCAGGAAAACAATCGCAATCCCATTTTACAGAGGAGGACATAGAGGCTGTTTTAACAGTGGGATCCAAGTCTATTAGAAGCTAATGAGAAGATACGCTGTCCAGTGAATTCACCAAAGTCATAAAAAATTGGTTTCAGAGCCAGGGCCACAGCGTAGCAGCTCCCAGGTCCTAATCTGTGCTCAGGCTGCTGGGTATGACAAAGACCTTCCTGCTTTTAACTCCTGCTAGGTCAACGCTGGGCAGCCAAACCTGCATTGACATTGCTCGCTCCCAGGCTCATGCACGACAAAATACAGAACAAGGGCCATCATTCACGGATGCCGACATTAGAACTTGATTGTAAAGAAAGCTGTTTCAAATAATAACCAGAGAGTTAGAAAAAGCATGTCTAACCACATGTCTGTTAAGAGGAATATTATGCAGCATTTATCAGCTCAGACAGGAGCTTGCTTCATAAAACTGGTTTCAATATAGGATTTTAAGTATATGGCAACTGATAGAGTGAATATAGACATTATTTTACACTAGGAGAATTTCTATCTATTACTAAGCTGTAATTTTAATTGACATTAAGCAAGAAGAACCACAAGAATAGAGCGAGTGCCCATTTCTCACAGCCCATCTATCTTGCGTGTAGTTACTTAGGGCCCATATACCACCAGTTTAGAAACATGCATAATTGCTTATGGTCAACATCGTATCACTGCCAGATCACACATTAAACAGATAACCACTATTATTATAAGAGCAACTTCCTTGACCTCGTATTTTGGTCTGGCTCCGAATTCCTGTACTTTACCAGTTTGGTTTGTAGAATTATGCCAGCCTTCTGCCTGTACATGTCATTTTCTACTCCTGTAAGTGACCGGTGCAATAGAAAGCTTACTATAAAAATGCATATTTGAGCACACGAATAGAATAAATTCAAGAAATATGATCACAGTTGCTCCTACAATGTTTTTATAAACACAGAGTCTCTGCTTTTTTATTATAGTTAAGGTACAGTGTGTTATTTGGCAGGGGAATCTGACTTGAAAATGTAAAAGGTTCAGGCAACCACACATTTGGAAGTAGAAATCTTTCCTTAAAACATGGCTCTGGTTTTTAAACATAGCAAAATTTCTGGAAACTTCAGTTTCTCAAAGTCTGCCAAAGCTCCAGTCACATGTAACATATTCTTGGGGCTTACATATAATGTTTCAAGTAATAAACAACATCTTGTTTAGAGGAGGATGGAAAAAAAAAGGGGGAAAGCACTCATTAGGAGTCAAAGCTCTACATCAGTACTGAAAACAAAACATGCTTCTTGCAATGAAACCTCACAATAACTTTTATAATATATTAATAAGAGATTCATATGCTCTTCACACCTCTAATAATTGCAGTTAAAATTGTAGGTTAAATTCTTACAGCAATTAGATACATTATATTACAAAAGAGAGAAAATTTCATGCTCATTGAAGTGCACTCAGGTTTTCGGTAACAGAAAGAAAACTTCTGCTCCTCCTAATTTGGTAACAGAATGAGTTACATATTGTACATAACAGGATATTGTCAGTAGCCCTTCAATGCTCTCTGTATAACTCATTTATCATGCACTTTTTATTCAGGAACAAGGCTGTATTTCAAAAAAAAAAAGTTGTTTCCATACGAAGGCTCATCATGCAGAATATTCACAGTTTAAATATATGCACAGTCATCTCTACTAGTCAGACACCATTTCAGTCCGCTCATCAGAATACATGTTAACAAAGTGATATTGAGATACAGAAATAGAACACCACAGCCAGGAGTGAAGTATGGGCCATAATACCTACCTTACTGGGATCTAGGAAGGTTTAATTAATTAATGCTTATGAAGCACTATGAGCTGCTCAGATCATCACTTCAATTTATTATCACCCCCATTTGTTTTGTGTCCCACTTTCCCTCTTAATTCAAGAGTGAATTTCTTTTGGAAAGCGTTGCATTTATAGAATAATGAACAGGTGAAAGCAGTTGGAGTGATTTGGGCTCGCTGCATTTGCAGGAGCATAAAAGGGAGCAGGAACCCTTCCCCTTCCTTTCTGCTTGAGTCACTTGGCATCAGGTCTAAGGAGAGCATGATGCTCCATGATGCATAATGCTTTTTCTCAAGAAACCACCCCTGACCAAAAGTGTGCTAAAATGCAACAGGAGGGAAAAACACAACAGAAAAAAAATTGAAGGTAAGGTTGCAGCATTAAAGAGTTTGGTATTAGCCTGGGAAGCTTCCTTGCTCACATTTATGTTAATTAAAGATGGGCATGAGCCATGAAGCTCAGAGGGGGTACAGATGCAGACATTTGGTTCTAGCCTCATCTCTAATAATTGTTAGATACATTGGATGGAAATAGTTGGAAAGAAAATCAATAAGAGAATGAATCAAGAAAATTAATGGCAGATTCAAATACTTACATGTATAGGATTTCACTCAAGGGCGAGACAAGATAAAATTAGTAGTCTGTATTAAAACAAAACAAAATACAGTTTGATCAAACTTCCATTCAGTGGAATCTTCTTTAAAGACTTCAGACTTTTGGCATTAAATAATTTGGGTTAGAGAACTTAACAGAAAAGAAAGGAAAGATTATCTAGTGAAACTCCAAGGTTGCTATAGACTTTCAGAGAAGAAACCAGATTAAGACAACAAAATTACTGGTGGAAGAAAAGCTGATAAAGAAGACTAGAATTTGATAATGGAGGAATTTAATTATTCAGGTATTGATTGGTATGATAACTATGTGGAAGCTAACAAAGTTTGTTTGTAGTGGCAATGCTATTAGCCCGCTGAGCTGCTTGGAGATAGGTATGTATACTGTTATAAAATGAATTTTAATTATAAAATTTAACTTTAATTACATTTAATTTCAATATAACTTTTAAAGTTAATGATAGGGAGTTCAAACCCCACTATCCTGAAGTTACTCATGGATTTAAGGGATAAATCAATAGAAAACATTCTTATCAAGAAAAGCTTGGGAGAGTCACAAAGTAAATAAACTCAGGTCAAAAGAACAATTAAGAAAACCCAAATATTCTCTTATTATACATTCAAAGAGAAAATCTGACTAACAGTAAAAGAATTGACACAGCCAATGGTGGGGGGCAAATGTGCCAATAACACACAATAGCGGCAATCTGATAGTAGTGAACCAGGGGAAAGTAAATAAGCTTTAGTGGGGGGTCTTTTGTAGTTATTCTGATTAAAAAGTTCTTCTGACTAGACTTCAAAGATGGGAATTGATCTTTCAGGACTTACAAATATAGTTTCTTGTTTAGATATTTTTGTTCCAGGCATACCAAACCAAGGGCTTAGCAGTTTGTAAATGGCATTGACCTCGTGTGGTCCCATGACCAGAAGACTGGTCTCCAGTTCCATATATTATATATCTAACCACTGTAATATAATCAATGTATCTGGGAGCAGGTACTTAAAATCCAGTTCTCCCCCAAGATAGAAGAGCTTTAGCAAGAAGAGCAGGCAGCAACCACAGAAGCTTGTTGCAGGTGAGGTCTTCATAGTTTAGGTCTCCTTCAGACCAATGTTAAAATTGATTGGGTTTTCCTATGGGCTGAGGACACACTTTCATCACCAACTTACACGAAAGCAGGCACCAGCACCTGATGCTGCGCTGTGTACAACACTGCAGACTTCTCCTCTGCCACTGAAAGAAAGGTGTCTAACCCTGGTGGGGTGGAGGTTAGGGACCCTCACAGGGCTTGGCAGGTTCCCAGGCTGCCGACTAATGCCTGTGGTGTCCCCAAAAAGCTGCTTGGCTTAAATGACTCTTGTTTTGCCCAGCTCTTCCCTTGGTTTCTACAGAAACCTCAACTCTCTGATCTGATTGCCATCTCCTGTTCCTGCCACAGGTGAGAAAAGGGTGGTCCCAGGTTGGTCAAAAGCTTTTCTGTCAGACTGGCTTTCTTATTGATTAAAAAAAAGATTAATTATTTTCATGAAAAAGAATCTTCTTTTAGGACAAACCCCACTTTTCATTAAAAAAAAAAATCTCGGGAAACAGTAGGATTTTGCTTTTCCATGAAAAAATGTTTCCGTTTGGAACCATAACCACAATGCTCCACTGCTTGTTCCTCGGCATGATTTATAAGCCAGGCTATAGCTCATGCAAAGTATCGGCACACTTCAGCAGAGTGCCCTGTTTATAGAGGACCATGGCACCCAAACTACAGCACCTGGTAAACAGGTCTAGTAAGAACTAGATTATACAAATTCCATTTGTTATAGTCTTAAATTTTTCATTTGGTTTCAATTCAAGGGGAGGGACTATTTCCTGTGTAAATTGTTAGCTTTCCAATATTACAATCTAACTAAGCATGAATCTGATATTAATCACTTACTGTATTTACCAGAGATTGCCAGGTTCATCATTGTAGTAAAGATCTACAGATGTGAACAGAAAGCTGGGAAGGATAGTAAACATCCTAAAATAGTCAAACAATGGAAAAATAAAGCGTAAGAAATTAGCAATCTGAAACAAAACATTGTATAACTCTTTAATAAAACATTGAGAATTATTTTTGCAGCAGCAAATAAAAATATACTTTTTGAGCCAAAGAAATCCACGAGAAATGTGGATAGAGATCTGTAATAAATCAGAAATGTTAAGAAGCATCCCAACAGTCACTTTGATCTCTTGGCACTGAAGTAAAGCAAGTGCAGTGCATAAGGGTTAACTCCTCAGCTCACATAAATCAAGTTAACACCATTTAAGTTAGCAAAATGTATTCAAAGTCAAATTCATTTACTCCAGCCAAAGATCTGTCCCTAACTCTATCCTTTGCATTTTATACTGCATTAACTATTTTAACATATTCAGCTTTAAAGCCCAATATACTTCAATATAGTCTCCATTACATATACGCACTTTTGTGTACACATGCATATGCAGAGGAATACATACATATAAACTATTTTTCTAAATTGTAAGATAAACAAATTAACATAACACAATTCATAGCTATAAAAAATAGAATAGGAATGCTTTTGCAGGATTTAGTGAGGAAACGCGCTGAAAATCCTAATTTGAGTAGAGTCAACCAATGTGGATTTATGAGCAGGAAATCTTGCTCAAATAGTTTGTTGGAATTCTTCAAAGATATCCCAGCCAAGGTAGACAAGAAAAAAATACTGTGGATGGTATACAATATGCCTAGACTTTCAAAAGAGTGTTTGATAAGATCTGACACTGGAGATTACCAGCAAGGTACAGAGCCACTGCATAAATGATAAACTTTAATGAACTGATAACGGTCTGAAAACAGCATTCGCTGAACGACTTAGAGATTGGCAGTCAATACAGGGTAGTGCTTTGGTCAGGTTAGGAGCTTGTCTTGTCTCTAATCTATGTAAAAGAATTAAATCAGAATATCAAAGGTAGTGTATCAAAACGTGCCGGGGACATAAAAGTTAAAGGGGCTCTCACAACAATTGTCTAACACCAGTTATAAATGCAAGATCCAGATCACCAGCAAATGCAGCATCAGCACCACCAGGAACGCGCTGCTGTGCCGGAGCACGGAGCTGAGGGAGCAAAGTAAACTGATTTTTCTGATGAGGTGGAAAATGTGAAAGCATGCTCCAGGTGGGCAGAGGGATAGGAAGAAATGGTGGAGGGTGCTGGCACTACGCAAGGGGAAGAGGGAGACCCAGGTGCTGCTTGGAGAGAAGGCAAGAGCTCAGGGAGGAACTGGAATTCCAGGAAAAGGGAAGGAATAGACAAGAGGACGCTTGAAGCTTTTTAATCCTTAGGAGATGGGAAGTTTAGAGGAGATTAAAAAAACTCTTGAAATTGGGAAAATAAAAATGCCCAACCTTTTTTCTATCCCAATTTAATGGATAAGTGTTTGTGTAAGACCTTTTTTCCCAGGTATGGCTACCTTACGCATTTTTCGTAAGGGTCAGATAACAAAGTTAATCCTGTTTCCCTTGAACCCAAACCCCTTATGGTTCTGAAGCACTGACAGTCTCTTTCTGCCCCAAGGGTGACAGACCTGTCCAGAATTGCTCAATGTAACCAGCCGGACAGGGCAAAAGCCTCAGGGCTCGTTTCTGTGCTGCCATGGCTCAGGTCTGTGTTGGAGGACCTTGACAGCCCTCCTGATGCTTTTTCAGAAGCATGGAAGAGGTTATGGCTCCTAAATCCCATTTATGAGAGTGTCTCCTCACTGAGAAACATAATTTGCGTTCACTTTCAGTGTGCTCCTTGAAAATGGGGCTGGGTCTACTAAAACTTGGAGGGGTTTTAAGGATCTGGAGGAAAGTAGCTGGGACCCTTGACCTCAGTCCCAGTGAGATTTCTTTATATTTCCCAGGGACTGGGTCCACACAAGGAAGATGGCAAAGAAAGCAAGGACAGGACTCTGAAGTCCGATGGTTAGGTCCTTCACCTGATAGAAGGATATGCCCCCCAATAAACTTTGATGAAAAAATAAAATTAAATGAAAAAAATTGCTAAACAGGGACGAATGGATCCACTCCAGCATCCAAGGTTGTTTAACTAAAGACTTTTTAGCACTCATTTTGTCCCTGACGGTAACTACACAGAATGTCACAAGGTATTTAAAGAAAACATAGCATTAACTAGGAATGGGCTCTGCTCACTATGGCTCTACTGCTTTTCTCAACTTTTATGTCCAACTTACTTCAAACAACTTGTCCAACACTAGAGCCAAATTCTGTTGGCTTTACTGCCTTATCTACTTCACTCATTTTAACAGACCATCTTTCAACAACAAGACCAAAAATGTTTGGCCTCATGACCATTTATTGGAATTGGACAAAGAATAAAATTTCAGCTTCTTATTATACATTTCTTACCAATTATTCTTTTTATTATCCTTAAGGAAGGACCCTCGCAAAAGAGCAGTCCAACGTTGTGGTGGTCACTATGCTAACTTCAGCTTTTGCAAAACAGTACCTTTAGACAAGGAATAAAAAACCCCAAGGATTTCAGGTATGGGTGTTTACAATCCAACACATGCCATGGGAAATGTCTTTTACATCCCTCATTGCCTAGAGCAATCCTGTCCAGGCCCAAAATGGCATTTTCAATTCCTCTTTGGATCACCAGTTCCCTGGTAAGGTTGGATTCAACCCTCCGAATTCAAAGGTAAAATTTTTGAAACTTTTACAGGGTTTTCTTAATCACCGCAGATCCTGGATATAAACCTGAAGTTTTCTGTGCCTCTTAGATACTGTATACTGATTTTATTTTTTTTTTTACAGCTATGTGCCCATATTTTCCTCTCTGTTATAACTGTTTCTTCACCTGCCTGAAACCAAGAGTTTTCTTATTTTTCTTCTGTTTCCAAGTTTCTCAAAGTTCCCTGTCCACCCAGTGCTGCCATCTTAGTTCCTGAATAAAACCTCAATGTTTCTCAACAGGGTGCAGAATTTCTTCCCCTAAACAATCTTTGCTAGCACTGCCTCTTTTTTCAGGGGACAATATTTAAAAAAAAAAAAAAAGAAAAACAAAACACCCAACCACACAAAAAAAAATCAAACCTTCTATTCATTGTAAAAGCAGGTTGCTTCCCTAAACAAGAGAGGGTAGCTAGATATAAGAAATCATTCTAAATATATTGGTCTTCTGGGATTTCAGTGCACTTAAACAACAAATTTAAGATTTTTTTCTCAATCTTGCATCACAGTTATCTATTTTGCCTGCTTCCCACTTTATACTTCACCCAGAGTATTTTTGTTTCACCAGCCTGTTGGTCTTTGAAATTTCAAAATCACGCAGGTTTATTTGTGACTCGTGTTTCTTTCCCCACGTTTGTGTTCAGATCTCTAATGACATTCTCCTTTGAGTTGCCTCAGAGGAAGGGAAAAACCCAGGTTTTTTTAAAATGTCGGCATTCTGAGGAAGCATCTGTATGCTAATTTGCTCTCAACTTTGCTAGCAGAAAATTTAAAGGGAGATAGTTTTTAATAAACAAAGGACAGTTAGCAGTTAGAAATCTTCATAATGTTACTGATTTCTTGGGAGCTTATTTCCTTCCACCAGCCTTCAAAGCTGTTTCTTGACTTTAGGAGATCATTATAAGTTAATACTTGACTACCAAAAGTTCCGCTCCACCTTAAAAATTGTACTGAATCTGTCAAACATCAATTTTGAATCAATGCCAATTCAGTATAAATAAAGTGTGATATGGACACTCCAGCAAAGGATAGCCTGCAAATCAAAAGAACTGTTATCGCACAAGGAACGTGATAAATTTTCTCCAATAATTCCAATTTTGATCACCTTTTCCAGAGAAGAACTTTAGTGACTCAAATAGGAATAAGATATGAAGCAATCGTTGTTTCCGGCTGTTAAAGATGCTTGATATAAATGAAGGCTGAGCTGAACCCTTTCTAAAAAAGACCTAAACATTAACATGTTCATAATTAGGATGAAAACTGAAGTAGTGGTTGTATCTGGTGAGTTTAAAAGAAAAAAAAAAAAGATTATGCCAATTAAAAATGAAAGGTCTAAGAATAAACAGTAAATTCACGTAGAGTTATCCAATTCACAGCGTAGTAGGCATTATGTCAAGTAAAACCACTGAGTGAACCGAATTATTAATGAACAGAAGAGATAGCCAGACATGTTTACATAGGCAGACAGGGCTGGAGGATATATCGACAATGCGGGGAGGTGTGTTGTAATAAACTTGAAGGGGGGACAGACTTGTTGGGCCAAGTGTCCCTTCCCTGTCCAGGAATTCCTCATGTCCTCATTACCCTTTCACCTCTGGACAGCTGCAATATTAAAATCTGGCTTACGTCTTAAGGAAATTGAGTTTAATGTCCTTAATTTAGTCCCCAGTCCACATATATCCATATCGCAAAACAATCACACAATTTGGCTCGACGGACAGTGTCTGCTCAGGAAAGAGGCCCATCCTGGAATGGCAGGGCTGTTGCAAGGCAAGTCGAAGACCTCTGTAAAGCCTGTGCAATGCACGCATGGTACGTTCACACTGGAGACAAACCATGTCGTTTTCATTCCTTTGTTTTTCCGGTATCTTTTGCAATGGAGTATTTTAACTACCAAAGCAGTCGGCATGTTCCTATATCACGACAGCAGCCAAGTTGGACAAGAACGAATGTGGCCTCTTGGTTTTCTCTTTTTTTTTTTCTTCACCTCTAAATGGAGGGTAGCCTCAACAAGGAGAAAGTCATGGGCCTGATTCGGTACGACTCGCTCCTCTCTGAAGCACAGATGGGAGCTGCAGGGTTAGGTGCTGCGTCGATAGATTACGTAGCAGAGAAAATATTAGTGGCATGTTTTGGTCCTGGGGATTGATATGCAACGGTCCGGATGCAAAAGTCAACTGCTAAATAATCTGGAGTCAGAAAGGGGCAGAGCAGTTGTGGCGGTGAAAGAAAAAAAATGTGAAGGGGGTAAAAATTAATCATCAGAAAGGTTTTATATTTTATGTTAGTAAATCATTTTAACGAATTGATTACGTCATATCTCCAGCCAGGCTTCTGATTTGAAATCTTCAGGAGTTGGTGGGCAGGGATGTAAAAGGCACTTGTTCTCTTCATCTGGAAAACATCTATCTTGCACATTTTCCAACGTTGTGGACTTTTTCTCTGTATCTTTAAGAATATTTTTTATGCCGTTGTGATGATTTTCTTCTGATCCATTTACTTACCAACATAAGGAGCATAAAATAGTATGTAGATACCTGAAGAGTATTAGTAGAAATGTCAACGTACTGGGTGCGTTTTGGGGTGGCAAGAAGGGTGTAAGATGGAGGATAAGTCTGTCAGCTCAAGGCAGAAGAGACTGATTTGTAAATAACAAAATTGTAGGATTTATTCTTTTTGATGCACTGCACTTTTAATAAAAGAAAATCCCCGGGAAACCTCTGTAAATGGCATGAAACATATAATTAGACTTAGCTTTTCTCACTCTCTGCCTATTTAAGTGCTCAGTAACTTCAGCGGTGATTCAGTAACAACTGATTTTATAGAAACATCTGACAATGAGAACAAATATTTGCAGTGTTTTCAGTCTCCGCTCGGTATTTCTCCCTGCTCACCATGAGGTACGAGGGAGAGCTTGCCTTCCTTGTGCGCAGATCAGCACCGCTTTCTCCACTGCTCCCACCTCTAACCACATCCACTTTCCAAGACTAAATGTCAGATGGGGCTTTTCACACCTTAGAATAGAATCATAGAATAGTTTGGGTTGGAAGGGACCTTTAAAAATACCCGGAGGTATTTAAAAGACGTGTAGATGTAGCGCTGAGGGACATGGTTTAGTGGTAACTTGGCAGCATTAACAGTTGGACTCAATGATCTTGAGGGTCTCTTCCAAACAAAATGAGTCTATGATTCTGTGATTAAAGGCGTTCTAGTCCAAGCCTCCTGCAATAAGCAGCCATGTCTTCAACCAGATTAGGTTGCTCAGAGCCATGTCCAACTTGACCTTGATTCATACCGTTGATTCTTACCTCTGAAATGCTACCCTCTAAATTCCAGACACAGACCTCACTAATAGCTCCTATCCTTCCAAAAATGAGTGCGACCATCAGGCAGGTTTTGGCATAGCCAAAGACGCCACTGTCAGGCGTAGCTGGTGGGTGGGTGGTGGCACAGAAGCTAACCCAGGCACTCACCTGCCCCAAGGGCAGATATCCGAGGCTGCAGTTGGGTTTGGGGTTTTTTGCCTGGGCTCCACCACTTCTGCCCTTTCCCTGCTTGCTAGGGAAAGAGGTCTTGCACGTAGAGAGCCACCCCAGCAGTCATTAGCATAGGTGAGCTATAAAGTCATCCAGGGTTGACTTCGCTCCCATGAATCTCCCCGGCAGCTCCCACAGCCATCAAAACAACCTGCGTAGCAAACCCCGCATCATCTCACTGAATTTGCTCTCACCCTTTAGGCAGCAATGTTCAGTCCACTTTACACTCCTGCAAAGGCAAGTCACAGGTAGAAAGATGCCATCAGGATGACTGCCAGCAAATCCAACCTCTCCACCCAGGACCAGTCACCCCAGCGGCAGGTGAAGTGGTTTTAAGGTCCCATTCCTTCCCCCTCTTATTTTGATATCTTCTGGAGAGCATGGTGGGCCTGTTCACATCCCTGCTGGCTTCAGTGGCATCTGCTGCCCATGCCACATGCAAAATTAAAGGGCAAATAATGAATATCATTCTCCTAATAACTGCAGCGTGCTGATTCCGTCTTAACTTGTGGGGACATGGCTCAGTCAAATTATGGCACGGGAGACAGGGACCTGGAGTTGCAATTCTTCACTCCTGGGAGCCAAGGATATCAGTGCTCACAGCAACCCAACCCAGGCTGCCAAAATTATTTTGGAGACCATTTTGCCTCTTCCCTAGCCCAGAATTTGGGAAATCACATCCATTCATAACCTCCTTGTGGTAGGCCCATTGACAGGTGGACCCACTGGGTGAACACCAAACAGCATTGCCATATTCTACCTCCTGCAATTTTTTGCACCCATTTCCAACCTGTCAGAACAAGGGAAAAGAATGCAGTCAATATAGTTACTTCTGAATGTTAAAAAAAAAAAAAAAGGGAAGATAAAAATAGCCATTTTTAGAGGGTTTCAGGTTGAAGGTTGCTTGTCAGAATCCAAGAAGAGAGCAGCAGTTGTTCTGACACTGAGGTTTTCACATCCTTGTCAGAGATTTGAAGCAGGATAGATGATGTGTGTTAAAAAAGGATGATAAGGTTTAAAATAGTTTAGATGCTGCCTGGAGCAAGTTTTAAGTGATATAGTAAGAAGCATTGGTAGGAGTGTACATGCACCTAACACCATCCACATGGGGAAATGACTTCTTCAAACGCCGGTACCTTTAATGCGACACTGGACTGGAACACCTCAGAGCAAATGACCCAGAGAGGCGTCGGGAAATTTCCCAAGAAATATTTTTAAAACATAAAATGGGGAGGGAGCGAGAACCTGGAGAAAACTTTCATGGCAAGGAAAAAAAAAGCTCTCTCCTGTTTTTCCTGTTTTTGACAGCTCTAATAACCTAGAGTCTAAGATTTGGGCTTGGAAAGGGGCCAGTTGGCCAAGGCCCCATCCACAGATGAGCTGGAGATGATGCTGATAGTCGGAGGGAAGCAAACAGAAGAGCTGGCAAGTCCGATGCCACCCCTGACGAAGGGGACGTCTGCCAGTTTGTCGTTAAATCTGCAGTTTAGGTGTGCGGTGGTCACTGGGATGTGTGTCTCTGCTTCTCTTGGTATCTATTCCAGTCAGCAGCCACTCACAGAACGGCAGAAATTTTCCAGATATTGGGCAATTCTGTATACGTGGAGTTTCTTTGCAAACTGTGCTGCAATACCTAATTGTTTCAAATCATTTGGGCTTTTCTCAATCTCTTTGTCGCCCTTGTGTTTCTGTAGGTTTGAAAATATACAGATAATCTCCTGAAGTCGCAGAGGGAAGAAAATGTTTTCCCCGCAGCGGTGATAAGAACCAGTTGGGGCAACCATAGACTCTAAAGGTTTTGTGTGGCTATAGAAATGTCAGCTTTGCACCCAGATTCCCTGCCGGTACCTTCACCTCTGTTGGCTTAATTAGTAGTCAGGTGGGAAAATAATGAGATACTAAGAAAGCCAGGGAAAAGTGGTTTGATCTAGTCCCAAACAGGTAGAACAAGGGCTACTCTGTAATTATATAATTTATATTCAAGTTTCAGCCTGGTTAAAACAAAACAAAACACAAAAAAAAAAATCTCCATTTTCCAGGTTAATAGCTCCACCACGAAGTTGTCCATCGGCCTCGTGAAGGCACAACAATGTCCGAGGGTCTTCAGCTGATGTTCTCAGTGCTGGATGCCATCACCCGGGCACCGCTGCCACTCCTGCTGCCCACGGCGAGGGCTGACCCCGACCCCAAAAGGGATCTCTCCCTTTGCAAAGAACCCCTTTTTCGGGGTTGTTTGTTTTCTCTCCTACTTTCAGAACCAAAAAGCGGAGGTTTATGCCTGGTTCCCACCTCGTCCCTTTGCAGAGAGCTCGCTGCCGTTGCCACCGCCCTGTTGGCCAAAGCGATGGTAGGTCCGGGCAGCGGGCTCAGAGCTCAGCCCTCCGTGCTGCAAGCGTTGCTTAAGTTTACCGCTCGTGCTATTACACATTCAACCCCCCGCCTAGAGGGAAAAAAAAAAAAAAAAAAAGAAAAAAAAAAGAAAAAGGAAAAAAAAATCTGTTATCACTGAGCATATGCAACTGCTAAACATCCTATTCAATATAACTTCAGCCTGTTCTGAGAACTACATTTCACAGTTTCTTTATACAGTATCTGTCTGTCAGATATTGCCCACTAGATTACCATAGTCTATATAATATACTTCCACAGTAAAAAAAAAAATAATAGCAATAAAAAGTATCTTTTGGGCATATTTTTTTACTACCTGGTGCGGCGAAAAAAAAATTGAGATTAAAAGTTTTTATTTTAATTTTACTTTTCACACATACTGTCTTCCCTATATATTTTGCACGACACAGCTTTAAACGCTACCACGTATTTATCATCCATTTACACCATCCATTTTGGTGTAATTTCTTTAATCTGCTAACCGTAAATAGTACTTCATCAATGTTTTTCTAGAGGATCTATTGCCCTGGTTCCTCAATATGACAACAAGGAGCCAATAACCTACATTAGGACTATTTGGGCCCCCTGTACATTTAAATGTGCCACTAAATAAAAATTCTTAAAAGCCTTCATTTCTTAATAAATCAAATTCAGACCTGGCATGAGCGAAGGCAACTCCTTGGGTCGCGGTCGGGCAGTGCTACTATAATAATTAACCAGTGGTGGGAGGCAGTGGAGCAGAGGCTCGTCCTTTAATTGCTTTATTTAATTTTTTTTTTTAAATTTTTTTTTTTTTATACTTTTCTGGTTATGGTTTTGTCCAGCTGCCCCTTCCTCCTTTCTGTTCCCCATGTGGCTGAGCTGTGCTCATACCAACCCAACGCCGAGCGGGGTTGCACAACCGGCACCATTACTTGCACCTATTTGCTGACCAACTTATAACCGATCTGCAGCTCATGTCGTTCCTTTACCGCCACCAACTACGAGCGAGGGGGGGGGGTGGAGGGTCTTGAGAACTCTGATTTAGGTATATTAAAATATAACATGCAAATACTGATGTCGTCTCGCTGGGACACCCCAGTAAAAACGAATATAAAAAGGTCTCGATGTTTTAATCGCCCGAAATTGAAACAACCTTTGGTCTCACTAAGTGTCGTATAAACAAGAAGGGAACACTGCGTATCTGAGATATTTCTTTATGGTTTCCTAGCTTAACCCCGCACGGTTTTAAGTAACATGTACATATTGCAGAAGACCTTACCACTGTATTTAAGAAAATGAGGCCTAAACGTGCTCGTACCCAAAAGACACACGGTCTTATTAATGCATATATGCCATGCATAGATTATTAACGGCTTCATAACTAGACAGAAACTTACATTGCAATAAACATACTTTTACAACTGCAAAGAAAAAAAAAAGTTTTGCATTAGGATGTTACTTACTTCATGTCTTTGTCCTGGGAGAATGCAACTAAAGAAACCACATTTAAAATCAGACATTAGATATGCAAATATGTGTTCAGATCAGAGATACGAAAATTATTCAAATGATTAATTATTCATCATAAAAATGTCAATTAATAATTCTGAAGCATAATAGGCATCTTTCTAATGCATCTTTATTTTTCAAGCCTAAATACTGTTGAATCTGTGTTCAATTGCATTCTAACAAGTTTTTAAAAATTCAACAAAGTAAACAACCAACTATAAACAAAAGTGAGCCGCGAATTTTAATCACCGCCAACTGAGCCAAGAAATGTGTCCGAACTTCAGCATCGATCCCAGAAGAGAAGGGAAAAAAAAAAAAACAGAAACCCTCTACATCTCACGGTGCGGGCCAGCGGCAAGCAGAGGATGCTCACCCACCGACCCGCTGCCGGAGCCGCTCGCTCCTCTCTGCTTGGCAGGAGAAGCGGCTTTGGGTCCTGCGGATGCTGTTGCCCTGCCACGGACAGACAGACGGACGGTGCCGACGGGAGCTGAGCAGCTCTAGGCCGTCAGAAGCGACTTTATAAATGACGGAATTAACAAAAACATATGAGGGAGATTCACTTTTAACGTGCAGGGACTCGCACGAGATTAAATATTACAGTGATCTGCTTGTTAGAAATGTCCAGGGATAGATAAATTAAAGCCAGACAGTCTTTTCCCTTGCTTTTGGCTCGTATCCTATCCCTACGTGGGTTTTCCGCAGAGGAACTTGAAAACTTTGGGAATGTTGATTCAAAAGGTTTCTTCCCAAATACCTCATCAGCGGGTGGCGGGGAGAGTCGTTCCCTGACCCTCTCTTCCTCTCCTCCGTGCCCTCTCCTCCATGTGGAAATGGGGGGAAAAAAAAAAACAGAAGAAGACAAAAAAAAATAAAAGAGAAAGGGCTTTGCTCTCTAAATCTTAGTTTATAGGGACACCTGTATCGAGCAAAAGTATCCAGCAGCATCTTGGGGCCACGTGGGCCTTTCCCCACTCAGAACAATTATTCCAGTCTGTCCTATCGTCCACCACCGCAGGTGACTGCAGAAAATAATCTCCCCTCGGGCATTTATTTTTGGTCGGGTTGAGGGTTTTTTTTTTTTTTCCCATCCTCCCAATTTTTTCCCAAGGCGAGGGCAGCTCCGGCACCCCACAGATCTGTGCCTGAGGAGCAGCCGGTACCCACGGGGAGCGCCACGCTTGCAGAGACCTCTCCCCCGGCGCTGCGGGAAAGGATGCTCTCCCTGGGCTCGGCTGCAAACGGGCACGTCTCATCTGGGTTCCCCACACGAGGATGTCTAATCCCTGATGTAGGAAGGGTTCCTCACTTTGGGAAAAATATTGGAGGGTCCTGGCTGTGAAGAACCCAAAATAAAAGCTTCAGAGCAGCTAATGTGCTTTTGGAGGTGTTAAACCTCTGTCTTCACTGGCCTTTAAAATGTTTTAGTCAGAACCTATCGGTTTAGAGCATCTTTGCTGCAATCCCCCCAATTTTCCTCCTTCCCCGCGCCCTCCGTTATTCACCTTGCGCCGGAGAAAAAGCAAACACACCGAAATAAATAAGGCCGTGAATCATCCTGCCAGCCCGTGTCACCAGGTCCCCACAAAGCCACGATGGCGGAAGGTCTCAGCAGAAGGCCCAGGTCCTCCAGGGCCTGTGCCCTGCAGCCCCCTTTGGTGGCTGGTCCCCTGCCATTCCCATCACACCTGGGATGCTGGGGGAGGTCTCTCCTTGCACAGCCCCTTTCTCATGGTGACAAGCCCCTGGCAGCAGGGTTTGTCCCCTGCTGGCCCTACAGCCCCACTTGGGGACGGGGGGACACATGGGGTTGTCTCTATGGGGGGTTATCTCCACCACGGTGGGCGGACAAATGGAAACCCACGGAGGAGGAGGAGGCAGCGGGCATCACCCGTGGCATCGCTCGGGCAGGTTTGCGTGAGGACCACCCGGCCGTCCCCATCAGCACCTCTCGGCATTTCCAGGCGGGAAAACTTGAGGAAAAGAGGGAAAACCTGCACCCAGAGAACTGCCCTTAAAGCCATCTTCCAAGCCACAGCGCCTGGTGCCTTACGCAAGGAAAGAGCCGGGGTTTGTGAGGATATTTTGGGTCAGTTTGGTTTTAAACTGACGGGGAGGGGATGAGGGGGGTGGGAATGTATTTGCAAAAGTTTAAAATCGAGCGAGGCATAGGCTGTGCATGGGGATGCTGCCCGTGGAGGGGCTGGGAGCCGGGCTGCCAGCACCACCCCAATAAAAGCCGGATCTATATAGGCTGTCATTATTTCCATCTCCTAAAGAAGCTGCACGCCCGTTATTAGTTCCGAGCAGGGTAGGAAATCATCGCCTGGATTAAGGTTAAAATCCATCTCAGAAGGGTTTAGCCGATGGCTAAATGTTTATGCCCAGTGTCCAAAAATTAAAAAAAAAAAAGAAAAAAAAAGAGAAAAAAAATACCACCAACCCCCCCCCTCACCACATTAAAATAACATCTAATAAGGTTGGGTGTTATGCCACTCCTGCGACGATCAGAGCTGTTTATCGCTCCGACGCAAGCCCTGCTGAGGCACTTCAGGGCTGGAGAAACTGTGAGATTGAGGGCTGAAAGACCAGCCTGCGAAATTATGAATAGGGATTATCTGACAATACCAACATGTTCCTTACAGCCCTCAAGCATCATCGCACGGTCTGAGGGTTTGTTTTTCAGCGGAGCTGAAGATATATGTTTTAATGATATAGCATCAACGGCGCTCCCGCCTATTGCAGGTTAGGCTGCAGCTTCTCTTAATCTCTGGTTCATCCTCTCGTTTTGTAATCTGGAAATGTATGGACAATATGCAAGGCGTTTGTAACGGGATTAAATTCTTTTGAGAACTTGTTGGTTGGGGTTTGTTTTTCCCTTTTTCTCGTATAAAATGTGGGTGCCCGGAAATCAAGCGAGTCGGTAATTAACACTGGCTTTTTTTTTCTTTTTATTTCTTTTTATCATATGCATCTAAATTCAGTTTAGCTCTTTAAGGAATTGCCAGCCTGCCCTTGATTTATAGGCAGTGTCTTCTGGATCTGAGAGGATCTAATTCAAATTAATAATACTTGAATCTGATTTCAGGATATTTGCACTGCGCTACATATTTCATTAAGATATCATCACTTTGTGTGCGCGTGTGTGATACGTCCGCGTGCACAGGTATATTTAGGCATGGACAAGTCACGCATCCTGCAGGAAAATAGTGTTGGCATTTAGGGAATAGTGGCAAAAAAAAATTATATCTGTAAAAAAACCCCAACTTTTAGCCAAGTCAAGAAGGGAAAAAATATGAATATAAATAAAAATAATGATTAAAAAAAAAATAAAATGAGAGCGCCTTGTTGTTCCCACCTTTGCATAATTACGGATTTTCAGCGGCAGCTTTGCTGTAAGCCGCTCGGCGGCTGGCAGCCCTTTGCGCGCCCTCCTCCCGCGGCACCCCGCGCAGGCAGCGCGCAGGCAGGGCGCAGGCAGCGCGCAGGCAGGGCTCAGCCTGCCTTCCCCCCCCCCCTTCTCCGCCTGCCGCGCAGGGATTTACAGCTGGGGGTTGGAAACGGGCGGGGGGGGGGACACCCGGAGGTGGAAGGGGGGATTTGGGGGGGCTTATTTCTCCGACACACCCCCCCCCCAAATACACACACACGGCTGCGCCCCGGTGCCCCCCCCCCTCCCTGCGCCCCATCACCCAGGGGCACCCACTGGCGTCTGACTGACAGATGACCAAAAAAATACACCCCCCCCCAAAAAAAAAAAAAACATCTCGGGGGCTCTGATGAGACATTGCAAGGGGGTAGGGGAGTGGGGGGGGGGGGGGGGGGTGGGGGGGTCCCCCCTTCCTTCCTTTGCCGCGTTTCATGGCCAGAAAGGTGTTCCCTGGGCAGGACCGCGGCGGCGGAGTGCTCGCGTTCCCGTTCTCGCTTTAGGCACACACTCAACGCGCGGTTCAAGAGCAGTTTATCTTCGCTTCGTGTGAGTAAAAGTGTAGTGTCGGATCAGCGTACCGTTTGTTTCAGTTTTCTTCAGGAGGGGGAGGGAAAGAAAAAGAAGGAGAAAAAAAATATATATATATAAAAAGAGAAAGAGAAAAAGTGCTGTAATAGATGTAACTCTTGTCAAAGGAGGGAAATTGTTTCGCAGCTCTTTTAACACAGCCCTTTGGGCAGCTCCACGGTTACCTTCGGGAAGGACCAGTACAAGTAGGCGAGATGGGAAGTTTTATCTTCGGCTTGAGATGATTTCCAGCTCTTTTAGAGGGAAGAAAAGGCTGCGGGGTTGTGCCGGGAGCCGGGCGCGGAGCGGGTCGGGGCTCAGCCGCATCAGCCCCCTTCGCAGCTCAGCGCCTTCGCTCAGCATCCCCAGCCCGGGGCTGCCTGTACTTACTTGGATATTACTTCTCAATTACGTGCAGTGTAAACCAGCTTTTTGATTAACAAAACGGCGGAGCATTGGTTAAGAACACTTAAACTTCAGAAAAGGGAAAAAAAAAAAAAAAAGTTTGAAAAAAAAAAAAATCCCCCTGGGAAGTGGGCTCTGAATTGGTTAATAATGTGCAGTACTTGCTAAATTGCTGACTTCCAGATGTGGAAAATATCTTTCTTGTTTAGGACCTACGTAACCTGATTGGATTACGACAGAAGCGTCACATTGGAAGGCTTTTGAGTGATGATTTAATTAACCATACAGTAGAAAGCTGTATTTGCCAGGAAACCCCTTCCATATTTGCATAACCAATCCCTTCAGTGCAAAGGTGGAGTCTGGGTTTCTTCCCCCCCCCCCACCCCCCCTCTTTTTTTTTTTTTTTCTATATGTAATTTTATTTTAATTTTAATACTTGAAAAAGGTGAAAAACTTGTAACCTCCCTGAAAGTTCAGTCCCACGCGTTGCTCGTCCGCGCTGTCTCTCTGCCCATCCGGCTGCTTCCCAGGGAGAGCAGAGCCAGGACAGAGAGCCCATCTCACCCCTGATCCATAGCTGTGAACAAAACAGATAGACTGTAAGATCTCAGCACGGGTGGATTTTGATTTTTTTTTTTTTTTTTTTTTTTTTTTCCGTCAGATTTAGCTGACTGTTCAAATAACCTGGATGAGTGCTGAAATGAAAGGGGGTAAAAAAAAAAAAAAATAATAATAATAAAAAAAAAATGAAAATGCTCCAAAAGAAACGAGTTAAGGATAAAAATAAAACAGCACCAAAGCGAGCAGGAGTCAGCCAGGAGCTTATTTGCAGTGCCCGAACAGAGTTTAGTTTCTAGGCATGATGTTAGGGTAAGTTTTCCCCCTCCGCGAGAGGCGAGAGCTCCGGGAGGGGCTGGGAACCGGGACGGAGCCGGGCAGGATGCGGCCCCCGGCCGGCTCCGCGGGCGGGCGAGGCGGGGGGGGGGGATCCCGCCTGCGGATGGGGAGGAGGAGGAGGAGGAGGAGGAGGAGAGGAGGGGGGGGGACCGGCAGGGATCCAGCCTGGGGGCAGGGGATCCGGCGGGATCCTGCCTGGGGGGGGGGGGGGGGGGGGGGGGGCACAGATCTGGCTTGGGGGCGGGGGATCCCGCCTGGGGGAAGGAAGGGGGGGGGGGATCCAACTAGGGGGGGGTGTAAAACACGCACCCCGGGGGGCAGATGATGCAGGCGAGGGGGGTGGGGGTGCAGAGGATGCGCCCCGGGGGGGGGGGGGGGGGGCAGAAGATGCAGCCCCCCCCCCCAGCGCCCCCCCCCCCCCGCCCCAAGCTGCATCCTCTGCCACCCCCCCCCCCCCACACACACACACACACCCCGGGGGCTAAAACGGCGGGGAAGGGGATGCAGCCCCCCGGAGCGGGGGTGGCGGGATGCGGTGCGGGGCGCGGCGGGGCGCGGAGCGGCGCGGAGAGAGGCGCGGAGCGGCGGGGCGGGGGGCGGGCGCGGGGCGGGGGGCGGGCGGGAGGAGGTGGAATTGCATTTCTGCCGCTAAAGCGTTCGCGGAGACTTCAAGGTATAATCTATCCCAGATCCTTTCCCAGAGAGAAACTTGGCGATCACGTTTCCACATGATGCTCACGTTTGGTGCTCTTCAATTATCCCTCCCCACAAAGATAGGTGGCGTGTGTTTCAGGGTCTCTCCTCTCGCTCCTACAGAAAAGAAAAAGAAAAAAATGTCATTAGAAGAGGCGTAACACGTCAGTCCGTCCCCAGGTTTGTGTTTCCTGGAGTGGCAGAAAGAGATCAGTCCTAACCTGCCCAGCAGGAATAACGGTCCTTCCGACAACTCTTTGCAAGGCTTTTTTACAATTTCTCCAGGAGCTGCATCTCCCTTCACCTTTTCTCCTCCACTTCGCGGCTTCTTCATGCTTTTTCTTCTCACCATTTCTGGCCAAAACTACAAACAAGACTTCGCAGGTAGGTTCGGAATTTAATTCCATTTTCTCTTCTTTTTTTTTTTTTAATTTTTTTTTTTTTTTTCATTCCTCCCCTTCTCTTTTCTCACCCCACCTCACGCTCTAGCGGGCTTATTTAATTTCGGTAGTATTTTATTTTTAAGCGTGTTAGCTTCTTTCTGGCTTGTTTATACTTGGAGCGAAAAGCCTTTTTTTTTTTATTTTTTTTTTTATTTTTTTTTTTTTTCACCGAAACCTGAAGTCACTTCGGTACCGCTCCGGGTAGGGGACGAGCAGTTTCGGGTCACTCGGGGCTGTGTCACCCCCACCCCTGCTCCTCTTACCTGTCAGCCAGGTACGGGAGGTGCTTTTTCCAACGCAGTAGCAAAAGTTTTAGCGCTAGGAAAGGACTTCGTCCTCCTGACCAAAAAAAAAAAAAAAAAAAAATAGCCACACACACACACCCACACACCCCTCCTGCTCTTTTTATTTCAGGTTTTACATCTTTAGCTCTGAAAGTTTGCAGGTACCTGTTAGTGCTTTGCACGCCCGGAGCCTGCAGAGCCATCCCGGCCGGGCACCGCTGGAGCCCCAGCCTCGGGCAGGGCTCCCCGGCGAAGGATGTGTTTCCCCCAAACAGAAAGTTTGCTGTTTTGTCTGCTTAGTTAGTTTCATTTCTTTATTTTATTTTGTGAAGTAACACCTTAGCTTCTGGGATCCTAAAGCAAGAAGTGAAAGTACTGACTGGAACTTAAAAGTCGTTTACCAAAAAGCAAAAAAAAAAAAAAAAAAAAAAAAAAAAAAAATTTATTTTTTTTGAAAAAAAAAAAAAAAAAGCTAGCCGGTTCTCTGGGAGGAAAAGTGTTCTCGAGGTCTGCAGGTTTAAAATTATTGGCAACTTTTTTTTTTTTGCGGGAGGCAGAGGAGCAGGGAAGGTAATGAAACGCATTTTAAACAATTCACCATTGGTCGTTTTGCATGAAAACGCCAATTGCCGAGGCGGGCTGAGGGTCCGGGCTCGCCTCGGCTCCTGTCCTCCCCTCTCCGCTGCATCTCCTGCTACATCTGCCACGGTGATGCCCACCATTGCCCACTCCAGGATGGGGAATAACTGGCAAATACTAAAGTTTCTAGCACATTTCTCAGCCTCTTCCTTCCTCAGCCACATCCATCCCCAGCCACAGAGCCACCAATTCACCCTGTCCAGGCGCAATCCCAAGCAGGAGAGTGTGAGTAAACACGCTGACCCGGCTCACACTCTCTCAATATTCCCATCTTCTTACCTGCTCGGAGATTTATTTTAGCCAAGCAGGTTTTTTAACCGCAAATATCTGGGTGGAACAAAAAAAAAGAGAGTTCAAGGCAGAATAAAAAGACCTAGCAGCAACACACTTCACTGTTCAGTCCTGGTGTGAAGCTCCAGCAAAGTAAAAAGACATAAGGAGGGGGGCAAAAAAGAGGGAGGGAGAAAAAAGCCCACTTTGCTGCAAAAAAAAAATTAAAATATTGTTGAGGCGGGCAATAATTTTTTAGGTTTTTTGCGTAAAACTCCCAGTGCAGGAGAAGACAATAGATGCGAAGGCGAAGGGGGGGATCCTGCTCAGGAGAGCAAGGGTTAATTGCCCTTGTTTTACAGTTTGCATCTGTTACATCTTTTATAGCCCCCTGTTTAAACTAATCCTCAAGTCAAAGCATCTTTAAAGCTACAGCATCTTCTTCGGGATGGACTGGGTCGCAGGAGCGTTCTCGCAGCAAACCAAGCGCTCCTGCCCCTCTCCCTTTGACAGATAGAGCACAGCCTCAGCACACGCAGGAGGTCCAAAAGTTTACAAGTTTTTTTTTTTCTTTCTGTTTTTTAAAAAAATATAAAAAGAAAGAAAGAAAAAAAAAAAAACCAACCCAACTGAAAGCCTGAAAACTCTGACAGCGGTAGTTTTGATTTCTGTTTCTTTTCTTGGGGGGGTGGGGGGAATAAAAAAAAAATATGACACTGAAGCTTTGTTTAACTAAGGGGCAGGGGAAACCCTGAATATTGTCAAACTGACTAAAAAGGTGACAGAGGTTTATAATTACACTCCGCGTTGTTAGGGGGAGGGGGAGGTCTCCGTGCTGGGCTTTACCCCAAAAGGGCAGGGGGAGAGCCATGTTTCCCTCTCCTCTGATCACTTTGCTGGAGTGCACTTTGGGGGGGGGGGGGGGGAGGCAAAAAAGAAAAAGAAAAAAAAAAAAGAAATAAAAAGGCAGGAGAGAAGGCTAGCGTTTCAGGCGAAAAGAAGTTCTAATGTCAAATTAAAGTACTTTTAGGAGGAAATGGTCCGCCTAGCATTGAGTCAAACAGCCTACTGTAAAAGCTGTGCATTCCCTCATACGGTCATGAGTTATGACTCATTTGAGATGTAATTCTTGTCTCTCTCTGATCTGCTTTGCTGGTGCAATACACACACACACAGAGGGAGAGAGACACACACGCTCACGCAGACACACACACACACAGAGAGAGAGAGAGAGAGAGAGAGAGAGGGAGAGAGAGCGAGAGAGGGGGGAGAGAGAGCAAAAATAAATAAATAAAGAAAGAAGGCAGCGATCTGCCCGGCTGGGGAGCGAGGGGGGAGCCCGCTCCGGCTGTGTCCCACCTCCCCCGGCACGGCAAAAAAAAAAAAAAAAAAAAACCAACAAAAAAAAAAAAAAAAAAAAAAAAAAAAAAACAAAAAAAAAACAAAACAAAAAAAAAAAAAAAAAAAAAAAAAAAAAAAAAAACAACCCACCACCAAAAGAACCAACAAACCACCAAAAAAAAAAAAAAACAAACCCCGCCGTGTGCGTGGATGGGTCCTTTGGCGGGTGGAAATTCGGGTCCCCGTTGGCGCCCTGCGTTTAAATGGGATATACCAATGCCCACATTGTCGCTGTGTTTGGTCGTTAACATAGAGCCTGCGTGCTGCTGAATCAGGGAGTCGAGCCCATGCGAACTGCCATCTGATCCACTCTTATCAATGAAGCAGCAGATCATGGCGGATGGCCCCAGGTGTAAGAGGCGAAAACAAGCCAACCCCCGGAGGAAAAACGGTAAGCCAACCCCCCCCCCCCCCCCCCCCCGACCCCCCCCACCCCACCACCGCCACCTCCAAGCAAACTTTTTTTTCCGGCCGGTTCCGCCGCGGTCGGGGTTGGGGAGGGGGGGGGGGGGGGGGGGGAAAGCCGGTGGCAGGACGGGGAAGGAGCGCGGAGGAAGAGGGGGGGGGACACACACACAAACGCATCTACACACACACACACACCGGGGTTGGCCGTCCCGCGGGGGGTTGCGCGGCCGCGGAGCGCCGGCGGAGCGTAAAAAGAGGGGGGGGGGGGGGCGGTTGTGAGGACAGGGAGGGGGGTGGTGGTGGTGGTGTGTGTAGAAGGGAAAGGGGGGGAGCAGCGCGCCGCCGCCGCGCCCCAAAGTTTGTTGCGCGGGCGCGGAGCGGGGCGGGCCGGTGCCCCCGCGGTGGCGGAGCGGCGGCGGTCCCCCGGTTCGGCCGGCGCTCCCCTTTCTTCCCCCCCCCCCCCCCCCCCGCCCCCCCCCCCCTCCCGGGGTGTTTCGGGAGGCTGTCAGGGGCCGGGAGCGGAGAGGAGGAGGAGGAGGAGGAAGGTGGTGGTGGTGGTGGGGCGGGGGGGGGGGGGGGAGAGCGGCGGAGAGGCGCGGAGAGGCGCGGAGAGGCGCGGAGCGGGGCGGGAGGGCAGCCGGCCCTGGGAAAAAACCCGGCAGCGTGAGAACCCCGAGGCAAGGCTGGCACCGAGTTAGCCACTCGCTCGCTTTTCTTTTCTTTCTTTTCTTTTCTTTTTTTTTTCTTTTTTTTTTTTTCCCCCCCCCCTTCTGTTTTGTTATTGTTAGGGACTCGAAAATGAAACTTCCTCCCGCCCTAATAATTAATAATCCTAACGAGTTCGGTGCCCGATTGTCCACCGTTCCCCTCGCCCCCGGTGTCCGCCGGCCGCGGAGGGCCGGGGCTCAGCGGGACGCGGTGTTCTGGGCTCGTTTCGCATTTGGCAGCTCGCACTTGGTGTGGGTCTCTCTTTCTCCCTCTCTCCTCGTCCCCTCCCGGAGTCGCTCGCCTTTCTCCTCCGCTTGATGGTCTCTCCCCCACCGCCAGTTCCCCCCCCCTCTCCTTCTCCACCCCCCCCCCTCCCCTCTCCCCAGCCCCTCTCATGGCCATCCCGGCCCCACTTTCAACAACTTTCCTCTCGAGGAGCCGGAGGAAGGAAGATATTTGTGTGAACCTGAACCCGTGCGCTTATAGCTCAGCTACTTCGTTTAAGTGGAGAGAAGGAGGAGGAGGAGGAGGAGGAGAGGGTGGTGGTGGTGGTGAAGAAGAGTGTGTGTGTGGGGGGACACACAACAACAACAACAACAACAACAAAAAAACCCACCCCACAAAGACAAGAGAATGTTGATTAGAAACAAATGATCCTGCCCCCCCCCCCCCTCCTCCCCTTGCCGCTCTCTAGGTTGTGAGTGTGAGCGTGTGTGTGTGTGCGTGTGTGTGCGTGTGTGTGTCTTTTTCTTGTTGTGGTGGAGGCGTCGAGCCATATGGGGGAGTGATAGAGGAATTTTAGTCAGAAACTGTTCGTTATGTTACACTGGCTTTTCCCTTTGTGTTGTCTTTGATCTATTTGCTTGGCTTAGTATTACAAAAAAACCCCAACTAAAATAATATATTCCGAGCGGCTTCCCAAGGATCCGTTCCTTGTTATCTTTTTTTAAAGTCTCTCCCCCTCCACCACCACCCTTTACTCTTGTGTCTGTCATTATTTAAGGTGGTCCTCACAGAGGAGACCTCCCCTTCCCCTCATCTCTGGGTAATTTAGTAGACATTAAAATTACACGTAATGTTTCCCTCTCCTCTCTTGTGTTTCCTCTGTTCTTTTTATTAAATGTTGGTTATTGATTTTCTAAAATCAATGTCTGTTGTGGGGCTTTTTTTCCCCTTACAAGTATCTAAAGCACGTTGCTGATCAACTGGATAACAAAAGCTTTGTGTCAAGTAGCCTTTTTTCTTATGTTAAACAGTCATTTTTGAGAGAAAAAGAGAATGAGATTTCAAGCAACGCATCCAGAAGTGCTCTTTTGCAGTAAAGAATATTCTGAGTGTTTGAGAGGGGGTTTATTCTCCTTCTTCTTCAGCCTCCTCGCTTTTTCATACAAGATTATTAGTTTAGCGTGTTAAACCCATCACATGCTCGGTGATGAGGGATGCGGCTACGTGTTTAATATTTTCTCAACACCATTTGAGTCGCAAAAAAAAACCACCATCACCACCACCACCCCCTCCAAATAAAAAGCTGGATGCCTGTGTTTGCCCAGGACACCAGGGCTGCAGCCTGTCCGCCCTTGTTCATGCAGCCAAAGTCTTTGGGAACACGTATGGACCGGGCTGGGCACAGATTCTCCTGGCTCCCGTGCAAAAGTGTGTTTTCACGGAACTGCACTAACTTGGGAAGCCACCACACTTGGGAGTCGAAAGTTTAATTGCGATTTTTTTTATTATTATTATTATTTCTTAATTTAAGGTAACCACTTAAAGATCCTGCAAACTTCCTAAGTGTGGGCGCTGGTTACGCGAAGATCTAAACTTCTCCCTTCTGTGTCTTGCTCTGGCCAAGACGGGGGCGGGGGGGGGGGGGGGAAGAGAGAGAAATAATTCACGACTTTCTGTCTGTCTGTCCACTCTTTTCTCTTTGTGCTCCGTAATTTGTTTCTTTCATTCATTCCTGAGTGAGAAATGTTCTGGTTCTGAGAAGCAGGTAGACGAGCAAGGGTGGGTTTGGTTAGGTTTGGGGGTTTTGGTGGCGTTTTTTTTTTTTCATTTTCTCTTTCTCGACAAGCACGTATCCAATGCCTTTCCCGTTGGGAATTGCCCAGGATTTATCTGGACTGAGTGGATTTTTCTTCTTTCCTGGATTCGTGGAAAAGATGTCACTTCTGAGCTTGTGTCTTTGCTGATAACACCAGAAACGGTGATGCTTATCGAAATCAGACAGAAATTCCTTAGAAACGCAGCAGAACCAAAACAAAATTTAAAAGCCACCAAAAACATATAGAGAGAGATGTATAAAATTGGTGGTCATGGAGGCAGCGAGGGGAGTGTGAGTGCAATCACACACAAATTACAGACGGGGACAAAACAGAATAATCCAACTGATGGCTCAGCGTGGTCCCCGCCGGTGTGCGCGTCTCCGCGGGCGTGCGGGGATGGGGCGAAGCTCGGGGTGAGATAACGGGGCCGCCTAAAATGACGGCGGGGCTAAACAGGGGAGAAAAGAGGAAAACTCGGGATTTTCCGAGCGAACGGGCTTGATCAGAGCTGCTGGAGTGAAGGAGAGGTGTGCGGAGGGAGGAGGGGGGTGTGTGTGTGTGTGCGCGCTGAGAGAGGCGCTGTGGAAATCAATGAGGGGTGAACACCCCCCCTCCGGTGGAGGGGGGGGGGCAGAACGGAGGGATGGGAAGGAGAGGACCCCCAAAGCGGGGTGGGGAGGGGGTAGTGAGGGGACACACACACACACACACACACACACACGGGAGGTGCGCGGAGCGGCAGCCCAGGAATGCGGCGGAGCTCCGGGAAGTTCGGTCAGATGATTCCCAGCGCCTGACTCACTTCGCGGCACTTTCACTGGGGAGAGAAGTGGCGGCAGAGGAGGAGGAGGAGGAGGAGGAGGAAGAGGAGGTGGAGGAGGAGAAGGAGGAGGAGGAGGAGGAGAGGGCAGCGATCCCCTTTTCCGCACGGGGCGCCCCGCGGAGGCGGGGGCTGCGCTGGCGGCCGGTGCGCCGGTGCGGAGCGGAGCGGCGCGGTGCGGTGCGGTGCGGAGCGGTGCGGAGAGGGGAAGGCGGGCGGACAACCGCTGTCCGGCCGGCCGAGAGCCCTGCCCTGCCGTGCTTCAGCTGATGAGCTGCCTCTCCCCTTCTTCTTGGTGGTTTGTTGTTGTTGGGGTCTTTTTTTGCCCCCCCCCCCATTGCCTTTCCTCTCCCTTCTCCAACAAAAAAAAAAATAAAAATGCCCAGGAAGGAGGGGAAAGGGGGGGGGGAAAGTTGGACCTAATTTACTCCAAACTTTCAGTAAACAGCTCTCTTTGATTCCTTTGCCATCTCGTTTCCAGTTGTAAAGAAAAGGGAGAAAGTTCAATGCTTTCAGGGCGTCTGATCCGAGGCAGAACACAGACCAAACAAGCAGACACGATTATACTTGCTCAGAGCCTCCCCTCACCACCCCCACCCCCCCCCAAAAAAAAAAAAAAAAAAGGATACCCACCCACCCTCCTTTTTGGGGATGCTGGGGAAGGGGGAAAAACCTCCTTCACTTCCCACTTGAAAAAAAGGAGGGGGGGGGGGGGGGGGGGGGGGGGGGGTAGGAAGGCAAAAAAAAAAAAAAAAAGCAAGCCTGCCTGCTGCCTTTAGTGAGTGGGAAGTGAAGCTTGTCTTCCCTGCCTGGAGAAGTTTGGAGGTAGCTAGACTGAGGCTCGGGTGTGAGGAGAAAAGCTGCTTTTTGTGCAATTCAGGTGGCACAAGGAAGAGCGGGCATCTGGGAGCGCTCCTGTTCCCGGGGACCTCTGCAGGGGTGGGAATCCGTTGCGAGGAGATTACTTGGAGAGTTTGGTTACTGCCTGGGTAAGGAGACAAATGTGCCACCTCCAGAAAAGCACCTGGAGATAGGTATTAAAAATTAATGCACTAAATGCGAGGGACCAGGGCGTGATGATTCCCAAGCTACGTTTTCTCGGTGCGGATTCACGTCCAGGCTGAGCTGTGACATGAAGCAGAGGAGGTTGTTCTCTGTGTCAAGGCTGATCTATTTATTTTATTCCGAGTTTCGAGAAAAGCAGCGAATTTGGAGATCAGTGCCTGATTTACTGTTTGCCATTTGTGACCGTTCGGTACTTACTGGCTTTCGCTGATTGCACATGTTTCACAAGGAAACTTTTGGGGGAATTTCTAATTGCTGTAAGAAAAAAAAAAAAAATATGCATTTGTTGCCTGGAAAAAGACATATTTGAAAAAGGGAAGGAGGGGGGGGAATAAGGAAACCATTACAAGTTAATTATCGATAATTATACGTAGCCAACTGCCCAAGGTAGGGAAAATATGTGGAAGACTGAGATGCAAGCTCTGAGGACAGGCTGGTAATATTCCCCAAGAAAAATGCGTGTCTCCCTTTAGAGTGGAAAGAAGGGTGTTGATTCTTTTACAGCAGCCCCACATTCATTCCAAGAAATAGGAAATTCTTCGCCTCACAACAGTTTTTGGCATCTGCATTATCCCAGTGCTTTTAAGGTGCATTTTCTCCTCTGTGAAAGAGAACTCTTTGTCCTTTTTTTCTCCAAGACCATGGCTTCCCAAGGTAGACACTATTTTGTGCCTGTCACATAGAAAGGGAGTGCAGGTTTGCAGTGCTCACAGACAATTGATTGTCTGCCCTAATGTGTTTCATTTACATGTTTATAACGTCAATAGTGCTGGGGTGTCCACTGTACCATTCATTCCAGCATTCCCACAAGGGTGCAATTGTCTGAATGGCCAAGTCAGACACCTTTTTGATTGCTCTTTAGTTGTCTTTTTAGAGGATAGAGAAAAAGGAGAGAAATCTGTGGTGCAGAAACACTAGTTGAAAATATTTCAGAATTAAACGTCACCATTAAAGCAGATGTGAGCATTAGGCAAACAATATATTTTAACTAAGGTTCTGAAGGTGGAAACAAATTCAGAATAGTGGGGATGGCAACTGCACACGACAGCCACTCGTGTCCCTTAATTTTTTAGGCTTTTTTTTTAATGATTTCTCGTTTTCGTTTTCATTTCAGCCCCTGTAAAGGCAGCCACCTCCTAACTCTTTGTATGCTTAACTGTAATTTGCGATTTTCCCCCTATATATTTACATATCTCTCTTTATGCCAACAGCGTCAGCTAACCACTTGGAAAGTCTATTGAGAGAATATTTAGGCTGCGAGAAGTATAAACTTTTTTTTTTTTTAAAGTAAGATCCAAATATTTCTTCATCAAGGCTTTTTAATGAAAGGAATGACAATGCCTAGACTTTGTCTTGAAGCAGTTTAACTTAAATAGCTGTGTACCAACTTCTTACGCCTGCGGTTACCATCCTCTTGCGCTGCGAGCTTTCAGCAAAGTGTTTCTAGGAGTTTCCAAGTCAAGAAAAGATTACTTTTTAAGGTGTGCTGTGCTGTTTTGATATGCCACACTGTCCTTTATCACTGAAGTTGCTGCTGAGGGAGGCAAGAAACGATTGCTCGTGTTGCGTATCCGAATAAATAAGCCACGCAGCTTACTGAAACTCGTATAGAGAGAAACGTGTATACGTGCACATACACCTATGCGTGCCTATACCGTATATACATAGATGTGGTATGGATAGGTACGCCTGAAAATAACGGTTCACATTCCAGGCGAGAGATCATTTCCCTCTAAAAACGGTGCTGATCCCAAGAGCTACAATTAATACAAGTTGACCTGTTCCGTCCGTGATCCATAAGGGAATAGAGCACCAAGTCCTGCAGCTTCTGCTCGGGAGGTAGAGTGAGGGAAAACTTTTTGGGTTTGGTTTTTGTTTGGTTTTTTTTTTTGATTGGTTGGTGTTTTGTTTTTTTGGTTGTTTTTTTTTGTTTTTTTTTTTTTTTTGTTCCCCGCTCTGTATAATTTTTTGTTGTAATTTTAAAGAATGCCTGTTTGTGGAGAGATTTTTTTTTCCTTTTTTTTTTTTTTTTTTTTTTTTTTTTTGTGCCTAACAGGGAAGACACACACAGTAGATGCACCGTTAGCTGAACCCCTGACACGGCGGTCTTTTGAATGCCTTAGGTATGATTTCACTTTCGCTCACATCAATGCTGACCTGAATGCCTTTCATATCTGATCCGCTGTGTCTCTCCCAGTAAACATCCCCTGAGGGGAGAACAAAGAAAGGAGCTCTTCTTCTTCTTAATCACAATTCAGCCCATTCACCGCCGGCAGGCTACATTTGCATTCTGCAACAGAAAGCCAAGATGAAAAGAAAAAAAAAAAAAAAAAAAAAAAAAAAAGAAGAGAGTGAGAAGAAGGGGGGAAAAAAAAAAAAAAAAGCAGAAGGGTGGAGGCTGAGTAAAATAACTTAGGTGTTTGTAGCTGTTTGTTGGGCTTCCCCTAGTTACAAGCCTTATATAGATCCTGCTCTACCCAGCCTTGGCTCTTCTGACAGGCAGATAGTGTTACAAGATGGCATGCCTGTACTATTCATGGCCACTCGCTCTAACACTTGAGGTAGAAAGTGTCAGAGAGGGATCAAATTCTACTCTGAGAAGTCTGTTATAGTTAGGGTCAGGTGTGTGTACTCTCAGCTCTTGACTGCTGCCTATTATTTTGTTTTAATTACTATTATTGTTTACTCACCGTGACCTTGGGGAGCGGGGGGGGGGGGGTGGGGGGTGGCCGGGGGTGAGGCAGGCTTGGCCACCACCGGCGAGCAGATTAGCGCTGAAAAATCGCCCTTTCCCCTATTCCAATATACATATTTTATAGACATATATATACGGGTTATCACTATTATTTTCTTAGTTTTGTGGAAGGGTCGGGCTGGGTGGGTTGGCGGCTGGCAGGGTTGGGAGCGGTGGCGATGCTGTTGGCCTGGGGGCTGCGGGGGTGGCGGGGGGGGGTGTCCCCGGTTTGGCGACCGGCCCGACCGGCCCCGAACCCAAGGGGGAAAAGCAACAACTCAGCAAATCCTCAGCGGCACCAGCAAAAAGCTCATGGAGGAGGAGGAAGGCGAGATTTGTGGAAGTTTCTCTGTGCTGGGCTCCCTCGTGGGGCTTCGTGGTCACCTCCATGTACATTTTCCGGCTGTCCCCCCCCCGTGTGTGTGTCCCCCCCATCCCAGATTCGCCTGTTTGTTTGTTCTTCAGAAGCTCTTCTGTGCTTTTAATCAGACCGGGTTGGGTTTTGTTGGTGGTGTGTTTTTTTTTTTAAATGGTGAGGTCTTTGGTCGTAGCCACTTTTTTCTCACCAAAAGGAGGTTTATTTATAACTGGATCCTGCTTACTGAGAAGTATTTAAGCCCTTTCAGGCAGAGCTGTCAAAATTTCCTGTGTTGTTTGCCTCTATTTGCAACACGTAAAAAGTAATACGCGGTTGCCGGTGTTGGAATAACCGGGGTAGCGCCGAAATCTCAAGTGACAAGTTTTCAACTACACTATCTCCTGCCGACCAAACTGTCATTTTTTTTTTTTTTTTAATTATTTTTTTCTCCCCTCCCCAAGAAACCACTTTTAAGATCCTAACAGGTTTCTTCCCCCCCCCCCCCCCCCGTCAGCAAATAGATTAAACGTGCTAAAGCAACTTCGAGGGGGAAGAACAGTTTGAACAATGAGGAGCGGGGAGGGATGTCTTATTTTCCTGTAGCCGCTATGGCAGATTTCACTCATAAGGAGCACGCTAACCGAGATGTTACCAGTTGAACAGAAGCATGTGACACAGATTCCTGATTTTTTTCCCAGAAGATTTACAGAATTTGCAAAAAGAGATTATCTCTACACCTTCCACCCTCCTAACCACCCCCATGACCCAAGCAATGGAGGATTTAGGCAGATTTACTTCAGTAAACACCTTTGGACACTTGGGGAAAAGTAGGAGTCTGTTTGCAAAAGCAGGCTTTTGTTAAGTGAGGTGCTGGATAATGCTTTACCAAGCAGCTGTGATATTAACCTACCCAGTAATGCTGGAAAGAGCATTAACTCCTTGCGCGCTCCGGGGCCCTGCGTTGGCCCTGCAGGTACTGGGCCTGATGGAGGGGGTGTGTGGGGGGGAAACTGTCTTGGGGGGGTTACACAGGCGAGGAGGTGGCACTGCTGAAACTACAGCGGCCGCTCAACCTGACACATCTTTTACTTGGTGGCAGTTGAATCTTTCGGGGGGTCAATCCATCAGGTACAGGGCCGGGAAAGGCTATGAGGCATCGCCACGAAAGTCTCCCCCATCAGTTAGGGGTTATCTATACGTGTGTGCATACACACATGCACACATATGCACGCTCTGTATCCATCCCCGCATATACAACATATCCCAAAACCTCTCTAGGAAAGCTCGCAAGCATTGCTTAGAGAGGAAGGTCAATTTAGGATTCGCACTTGAGCAGCAGCATAGCTGAGAAGTTACGGCGGCAAACCTGTACGAGTGGCTTCCCGTCAACTCCGGGCTCCCAGGCTTTGAAGGACAGCCGTCAGCTTTCTGGGGGCTTCACGGTCCCAAAAGCGAACTTTTTTTTGGGTGAGAAAGCTGCTTCCTTCTCTTTTCTGAGCCGTTAGAAGAAGGAGTTATGAAGTCAGTTATTCTTGCTGGGCATAAGAATAACTTTACAGGTGTTTCTTTTTTTTTTTTTTATCTCGAGTAAGTTTGCTTCATTTGGGGATTTTTGTTGTCGAGGGTTCTCTTTTTCTTTTCTTTTTTTTTGTTTTTTAAGTGTAGGTGTCAATGTTAGAGCAGCCACAAACGTGTGAGAAAGCAAAGGGTATGAGACATGACAGAATTAAAGGTGTTTGCTATGTTGTTACCCGTGTGTCAAGCTGCAAGCTCCCTTTGTCACAGCCTCCTGGTGATTTGATAGTGCGGATCCACTTCCCTTCCAAGTGATACAGCAGTTTCTAACTGGGGGGGAGTTTAATGCGGTGCGGTCGTTGCTATTGCCTTTGCCCTCCCCGAATATAATACATTTAAACACCTCAACGTCGCGCACACCCCATTACTCCCACCTTACACGAGGGTGCTGGGCGCTCGAGCACCAGGACAGCAGCCACAGCATTACAGTATCTGGCATGGAGCGTCGTTTGGCAGGAATGTCATCTGCCAAATCATCCCATAATTACGTTTTATGTTATTTGTATGAATGACCAAGCATGCAGTATTCCTTTTGAAATCAAAGGAAGGCTTAAAACGCGTTTTTGAATACTTTCAGACCATGGTCAGGTCACAGTTTGGGAGTTGAATTAAACTGATCTCATTTGTGATCTAATTGAGGTTGGCAACAACCTTAGCAGTAGCAATAACACACAAATACAAATCAAAGAGCAGAATTCAGCAAATCAGATCTTTTGCTCGAATTCTGCCCGGGAGTTATTCTCCGACTGCCAACAGAGAAGTTAAACTTTGTCCTGCTTCTCAGCGGCGGTGCAAGCCTTGCATATTTTTTCGGGTCCTTGACGGGAAAGTTGGGTTGGAGAGATGGGGACACGAAGGGGAGAAGGGAGCTGGTGCCTCCTCGGGTAGGGAGGGAGGAAAGGAGCGAGGCACAGCGACTCGTCACGTAGGTTTTTTTTGGAGATCCCGGTGGCAGCAAAGCGTAGGAGGCGGAACGGGGGAATATGGTTAGGAAAGGCTGGGAAGAGGAATAGGTGGCTGCAAACAGGAACGATTATTCCAAGCGGAAAGTCGAGGCAGCTTCCTATCTTTACATCTATCGCTGCGGATTCCTGGAATGTAATTACCAGAGTGGTTGCGAATTGTTGACAAATTTCCCCGGGTCTGCCGGGAGCCGGGGGTGGGAGCGGCGGGGCCGGTAGCCGCGGCCGGGCGAGCAGTGGCCCCGACGGGGCGGCGGGAGGAGGCGGGGGGGGGGGTGGTGGTGGTGGTGGGCTCGGTGAGGGGCAGCGGGGGTCGGGGAGGCCCCGGGGCGGGCGGAACGGCTGTCCCCGGGTAGGGCATCCCCGACGGCGGGGGAGGCGGCGGGGGGCGGCTCGGTGCGGGGCAGCGGGGAACGGGGCGGGCGGAGCGGAGCGGAACGGGGCATCCCCGACGGGGCGGGCGGGGGGGGCAGCCTCCCCCTACCCTAAAAGCCGGGATGCTGCCGATTCCCTCCACCGGGGACTCCCCCCCCCCGCCCCGTCTCCCCTCCATCCGGGCCGGGCAGCCCCCCCCCGCCTCCCCGGGGGAGCAGCGCGGTGCGGAGCGGAGCGGACTCGGGCGGCGGGGGGGATGCGGAGCCTCCTCGCCCTCCCCATCCCCCGGGGCAGAGGTGTCAACCGCCTCTTTAGGGCGGGACACACACATACACACACACACACACACACACACACACGGTGTCCCGGCTCTGGCACCCGGCGCTGGCGAGCAAAACCCTCCCCGGGGCGAGGGGAGGAACGCCGGCGGGGCGGCCCGGCCCGGCTGCTCCCCCGGGGGGGGGGGGTCGGTGTCCCCCCTCTCCTCCATCCGACCCCCCCCTCCATCCCCTTCCCCTGTCCCCAGCCGGGTTCCCGCGGCGGCGGAGCCCCAAACTTTGCTCCCAGGAGGGATGGAGAGGAGGAGGAAGAGGAGGAGGAGGAGGAGAAGCGGCTCGGCGCTGCCTGCCGCTCCTCCCGGCTCTGGGATTTCAAGTGTGTCCTCAACTCCCCCCCCCCCCCCCCCCCCCTCCTCACACGCCCCCTCCCCTCTGGGCCATTATTTTCTTTGACTAAAACCTGTTTACTCGCCTCTTTGTTTTTTGACGTTAAACGAGTTTCCATCTCCTGCTCCTGCGGATCTCTAAGAAATAGATAAACCATTATATTTCTCCCTCCCCCCCCCCCCCCCCCCCCCCCGCCTCGTATTTTAAAGCAGCGATCCTGACAGCAGTACTATTATTGCACTTTATGTTTTAGTGGATGTTTGCTGTTGCTAGTTACAGCAACACTTATCATAAGACAGCAAGAAAAGAGTAGTCCCTGGTAATTAAAGTAATGAAATATTCATTTACTCTACCTTTTCAGTAGTCTCACAAATTAGGCTGCTACATTTAATGCCTGCACTGCCTCTGTTTTTATT